>RJWJ010019222.1:0-30583 GCA_004363605.1 Indri indri | reverse complement strand
TTCCCTTATGAATATAGATGCAAAAATTCTCAACAAGATTCTAGCTAACCGAATCCAGGTGCTTATTAAGAAAATAATCCACCATGACCAAGTGGGCTTCATTCCAGAGATGCAGGGATGGTTCAACATATGCAAATCTATAAATGTAATTCACCACATAAACAGAAGCAAAAACAAAAACTGTATGATACTCTCAATCAATGCAGAAAAGGCATTTGACAAAATTCAACACCCTTTTATGATAAGGACACCTAACAAAATAGGCATAGACGGGGCTTACCCAAAAATGATACAAGCCATTTATGACAAACCCACAGCCAACATCATACTGAATGGGGAAAAATTGAAAGCATTCCCACTTAGAACCGGAACCAGACAAGGTTGCCCAATATAAAAAGTTTTTATCAAAACAAATGTTGCTCATGTTATATGATATCAAAAATACAGATTTATTGGAATTTAAAACAAGAGAACAATGTGCCCTCATTTGCTTCATTCTACTATGTGATACACAGTGAAAATACATATGCTCAGTTTTTGGCAGCAGAATCTATGTGTCATAGGTATAGTTGTGAAATTCATTCAATTTATACTTGCAAATGTTATGATTCTTCAGCAATTAATTTAATTTCATTAACTCAATTAATTTTGTAATAGAAACAATGAGTTTACTGATCTTGTGTCCTTTGTCATTGTTCACCGGTTGAATCAGGGAAGAGTTTTGCAAAGATTTATTGTACTTTTATTCCAATTCAAGATCTTCTTAAAACATATAGCAAATATTTAAATAACTAAAATAACAAATGGCAGTGTGATTTATATTTTATCAGCAATATCTCACTCTATATAAGTAAGCTAAATTTGCAGGTACTGGAAAAGGAAAATTTATCCATGGTCTAGCTAAAGAGGTGTGAGAACTTATGTTGAAATGGAAACATTTTATGATATGAATCAAGAAAAATGACTTTACATATTTTAGGATTTTATGTATGATATGCAGAAGAATTTAATATATAGCTATGGAAATCATTTTCAAAACATACAAGATATATTTTCAAAATATTGTTGATATCGATGAATTTAGAGTTATTTTTCAATTTATGTGTTAAATCTTTGAATTTGATGTTAATAATACTGAGTTGATAGATTGAGTTAATTTACTTAACTTGGACAGGCCAAGTTTTGAAATAGATATGCTTTTTCTTCAAAAAAGTAAAGTATTCTAAAAAAAAATCAATCAATTGTGTAAATGTATAATGCAATATTGAAGTAATGTAATTTTTGGTTATTTAATTCAGTGATGAAAAATCTTTTGAGTATGTTTGGAACACTGTGGGTATGTCAACCTAATTTTCAACTTAAAATGTAATTAAATTTAAATATAGACCAAATATTTTCAATAAAAATTTAGTGTCTCAATTGTTATGAACTGGAAACATAAAATACACACTTTGTTTTAAACATTTTATACATAAAATGTAAGATGTCCCATTATTAACTTTTAATATTGATTACTTGTTGAAACACTGTTTTGGATTTATTATTAATAACTTAAATAAATATATTAATAAAATTAATTTCATACTTATTTTTACTTTTAAAAATATGGTCACTAGAATATTATTAAATTGGCTATGTGGCCATATTATATTATTTTTGAATTACGATTATTTAAATGATTAAGGTATGGTGGTTCCCATTGCATCTCTGATAGTTTACTACTCAAACCTTTGCAAAAAACCATGCCATTCCTGAAACTCAAGTAAGTAGAAGTTTTAATGCCAGATACGGTACCTATGCCAGGGTAGATTAACATGGTCTTATGCACATACTATTGATTTTCCATCACTACTAGAAAAGAGTGTCAAGAACAATTCACATTTACATGGAGCAGACATCTTCTATTTACAATTTTGCCCAGGACTATGTTATTTCCTGCTCTTGGTCATAGTATAGTTAAAAGAAATCCAAGCTAGTTTGACATAATGCAGAAAAAATAACTCAATCCACCAAACTGATGACAATATGCTAATTGAAGTGGGTAAATAAGAAATGGATAGCACACTGAAGGCCTTGTAAGACACATGTGCTCCAAAAGGTGGGAGATAAACTTTATCAAATTCACAGGTCAGCTACAAAAATAAAGGTTATAGAAAGCTGCATCATACCATCCAAGAAATTATGGTATATCCAAAGTTTTTTAAAAAATGGACAACACCTGATGCATATTTTTGATTTCAGGAGGCAGCATATTCCACACGTGGGTTATTGTTTTGATCTACATAGTGGGTTACGCAAAAAGATACTAACTTTGAGTGGGGTCAATAACAGAAAAAGGATCTATAGCAATCTAGGATGCAGTGCAAGCAACTCTGCAACTTGGACTACACGAGTGCTAAGTATCTAAGGTACTAGAGATATAATTATTGAAGAATGATTTTATGTGGCATTTATTGCATGCCTTAATGGGATAATTACAAATCACATTACTAGAATTCTGGAGCGAAACGACACCATCCAAAGTAAAAAAAAAAAAAAAAACAGTACACTTTTAAAAAAAACAAATCTTGCCATGCTACTGGGTCTTGATAGATACAGAGCACTTGCTTACGGGGCATCAAGTGACTATACAGCCACAATTACTCATCATGAGCTGGATTCTTTCAGATCCACCAAGCCCTAATGTTAGGCAGATCCAGCAACAATACACAGTAAATTGAAAGGAATACACCCAGGATTGAACAGAAACAAGGTCAGAACATTCAAGCAAAGGTATGATCAGATAGCTCAGACTTCCATTCACCCACTACTCTCGCAGTGGCAACCTCACCCTTATCTCACAACTTCTACCCTATGGGGCATCCCTTACCACCAGCTGACAGAGGAGGAAAAAATCCCTGAGTGCAGTTCACAGATTGAGGAGCCCAGTATATGAGAGTAAGGTGAAAATAATGGCAGTTGAAATATAGGCTCATGTAGGGATGGTTTTGAAAGACAGTGTTAAGGGAAAAACTTCCCAAAGGATAGCACTACCCAAAAATGCACTTGACCATTTACTGTGTGGAAAGAGAAGCGGCTCAAGGTTGGAATTTAGAGCCATTTGTGCAGTGGCAAAAATTCTTGGCCAACAGGGAGGAAAAATATGAAAATATTGGAACTAGGGAGGTCTCAGGTAGAACATATTTGAGTGGATGGGAAGTATGAAAATCTTTTAGTCTCTGATAACATATTTTCCATAGAAGAGGCACTAAATGACCAAGAAGTCAAAATGACACTGCCTGTTAATATCCAATAGGCTCTATCATCAGCTTTGCCTATGTTGACACAAAAAACATATGAATGGAGTAGCTGTTCAGGCAATATATAGGCTATGGATAGTCCCAACAGCATACAATCCTACATGCCAGTGCTGATATACTCTGGTCATGGAAAATCTAACCTGACAGCATCAAAGACCAGTGATGAGTTGATGATATGAAACAATCCTTTCGGGACCACACTGCCAGCATGGTGGTGAATTGACTACATAGACCCTTTACATCACGTAAGAGCCGGTAATTCATTCCAATAGAAATAAGCACATATTCTGGGTAGGATTTGCCACTCTTCCTTTCACAGAGTGTTTGATACATCAGCACATCAGACTTGGAGTCCTACTCTACAGGAAAAGGAGCTGTGGGAGTGAATTCAGAATTACAAGATTGAATGGCTATGTCAAATACTGAACCACCCAGAGCTGACACTGGAAGAGCCTGTTAAAAGAAAAACTAAAGGACCAGCTCAGAGGCAACAGTCTGAAAATGAGCAACATCATCCAAGGAATAGTACATCCTTTGACTTCAGATTTTTTTTATGGTGCAGTGACCTGAACAGGAAGAATACATGGGTCCAGAAACCAATGACTTCATTTATCATCCCTCTCATTGACACTGTTGAGGACTTTTGTGTTTTCTGACTAGAAATAAACACTTACATTTATATGGTCAGTTGATTTTTAAACATGGTCCAAAATAATTAAATGGATAAAAAAAAGTCTATCCAAAACAGGGTGCCGGGACAACTGGATATCTGTAAAAAAGAAATGAATTTAGAGCCTTACTTGACATTACACACAAATAACCAGTACAAAATGGATCACAAACATAGTTATAAGAGCTAAAACTATAAAATGTTTTGAATTAAAAGGTAAAATCTGTGTGACCTTGGGTCAAAGAGTTCTTAGACATGATACCAAAAATATGATATATAAAATTTAAAAAAATAATTGGGCTTCATTGGAATTATAAAATTTACTCTACAAAAGACACCATTAAAATGAAGAGAATTCACAGCCTGGGAGAAAATATTTGCAAATCATACATTTGATATAAACAAACATCTATTCACAACATAAAAAGAACTCTTTCAAATCATTAAGTATTCAAAGAACTCATTAAAGATGGGAAAAATCTGAAGAACATTTCCCCAACTAATATGTACAAATTACTATTAAACATATTAAAATATTTTGTACATCACTAGTCATGAGGAAAATATAAATTAAAACCATAGCTGATCAACATGATAAAAATTGTTCAGCTTCAGTAGCCATCAGGGAAATGACAATCGAATTCTAGTGGGCATACCACCAGTAATCTAATAGAGTTGATCAGAGTTGGTAAAATTTAAAAAATAACTAATAGTACTAGGCAAAATATATTTGGTCACATCTATCAATTGGAACACATAAAAATCTTAAAATTCATAGGTTTACCAAGAGACATGGACATGAATGTTGATAGCAGCACTTTTCACAATATTTCCAAACTAGAAACAACCTAAATGTCTATCAGTAATCAAATGTATAAACAAATTGTGATGTGTTTCAGCAATGGACACCCTTAACAATAACACTGTGTAACACTGCAAACACCAGCCACATGAAACTATTGAGCACTAGAAATGTGACTAGTCAGAACTGAGATGTGCTATAAGTATAAAATGCACACTAGGTTCCTAAAGCTTCATTTGTAAAAAGAAAAAAAAAATCTCGGTAAAATATTTTGTAATGATTACATATTGAAATAATAGTGTCGATATTTGAATGAATAAAATGCATTTAGTTAATTTCATCTTTCTTTTCACTTTTATTTTATGCATGCTAAATATTTAAAATTATGCTTGTGCCTGGTACTTGTGACTCACATTTCTATTAACTGGCATCACTCTCAACAGCAATGCAAATGATAAAACCGCCACACTCAAAAATTTGATTATTCTCACAAATACAATCTTTACCTGAAGAGTCCACATACAAAGGAATGCATAGTGTATGATCCTATTAATGTAAATTTGAAAATTAGCAAAAGTAGTCGATTGTTCTTTGGAAGTTATGAAAATGTTTCCACTGGCGAAGATGGGTGTATAGTGATTTTTAGAAGACACACATGGTGCTTCTGTAGTGCTAGTGACACACTATTATGAATAAACTTACTTTATGAAAAATCATTGTTGTAATATGCATTTTTCTAATGCATGGCATACTTCAATAAGCAATCTTATTTTTTAAAATATATGTGATGTAGGTTAGGTAAGGTTTCTTCTTTAATTTTTATTTTTTGAAACAACAGTGTCTGTCACCCAGGCTGAAGTGCAGTAGCATGATAATAGCTCACTGCAGCCTCAAACTTCTGGGCTCAAGGGATCCTCCTCCCTCAGTCTCCCAAGTATCTGTGACTACAGGCACATGCTACCATACCCGGATAATTTTTTTTTGTAGAGATGGGAGTCTCACATGTTGCCCAGCCTGGTCAAACTCCTAGCCTCAAGAAATCCTCCTGCCTTAGCCTCTCACAGTGCTAGGATGATAGGCATTAGCCACTGCACCCAGCTGGTAAGGAGTTTTAGAAGAAAATATAAAGCATTATTATGTATATTATACATGGAGGAAAAAACGCAAAGGATGAGGTAAATATTTATTTGAATAGGAGAAAACAAACAGTATAATATACTCAAAGGAGCAAAAAGGAATAGAATAAAAAACATAAATGCAGAAATATATGCAATAAACAGGAAATACAAAATAAAGAGCATCCAAAAAGCCAAAGGTTGGTAAATTTAAATTGATCAAAATAAGAAGATAAAAGATAAATGAAAATATCAAAATAACAAAATGGAACATAACCACAGAATGTGCAGTAATTTATAAGGTAATACCCCAATATTATAATCACATTTTTGTCCTACATTTGGAGGTTAACCTGAAATGGAAAACTTGATGGAATAACCACCAAGAGTAAATATTTTAAACATAGTTTAAACATCTTTAAACACAGACTAGTGAAATATATTCTACGGACAAGATAATGGCAAAGATAAATCAAACTACATTAAGCAGTTTTGTTTTTATACTACTACTGGTATTATTTTGAGACACATAATATAAGACAAATTGGTATGTAATTATACTGATATTATCAAAAAACAAGATTTTCAGGAAAAGATAAAATATTTTAAATATATAGAAACAACTAATTTAAGTAAAAATCTATAATTTTAATTTGAATTAGAAATATAAAATTATAGTTTATTTTTCTCTTTCTAGAAAAAACATAATTATCAACTCTCTGTTGCAAAAACATAAAAGCCATGCTAACCAGTAGCAGTGAGAACCAGAGTTTCCCAAAAGTGGTGTTTAGATATAATTCTCAGGTAAATTAACTAGGATTTCTAATGGGAAAATAAGCACCACATGAACTCACCAGCAAATTGGTTTCACTGATCGACACCTAAGCGTACATATAGCAATAACATTTATCGGGCATCGGGCAGATGGGAGTGGGGAGGAGGGGATGAGTATATACAAACATAATGAGTCTGATGCACACCATCTGGGGGAAGGACACGCTTGAACTCTGACTGAGGGGGGGAAGGGCAATGTAACCTAAACATTTGTACCCCTATAATATCCAGAAATGAAAAAAACAAAAAAAGAAATGCTGACAATGATTCTAAAACATATTCTTCTTCAGAACACAAGAAAGATATCAAAGAGTAATGAGGTCAGGTGAAAAGGAAGCAAGAGTGCCTGAAGTAGTTCCACTGGGTAAAATTTGGACACTTTGAGCATCAAAAAAATATAATAATTGTAGCATTTTGAAACATACAGATTTTAAGGCACTTCTCATTTCCTAACAATCTGTCTTTCCCTAAATAAGATTATTTACCACTGGAGGAATACATATCCTGCCTCTGTAATATGAATTTCATTAGTGTAACCAAAATTGTTAGAGAAAGTTTTCATTATAAAATGCAGAAATATTAACAGAAATCACAATCATCATTGCTCCTTCCTTGATGAAATCATGGATCCAGGCAAGTATCATCAATGCCTCATGAATATTAATAATTAGTGAAAATTTGTAACAACCTAATGTGATGGCTCAGGGAATTAGAAAAGCAAGAACAGATCAGACCTAAAGCTACCAGAAGACAAGAAATAACAAATCAGGGCAGAACTAAATGAAATTGAAAGCAAAAAAAAAAAAAATTACAAAGGATCAATGAAATGAAAAGTCAGTTTTTAGAAAAGATAAACAAAATAGACCAACCAATGACTACACTAACCAAGAAAAGAAGAGAGAGGATTCAAATAAGCTCAATCAGAAATTAAAAGAAAGACGTTCCAACTGACACCAAAGAAATACAAAAGATCATCCAAGAATACTAAGAACATCTCTACATACACCAACTAGAAAGCCTAGAGGAAATGGATAAAGTTTTAAAAACACACAACCTTCCAAGCTTGAATCAGAAAGAAATGGAAACTTGGAACAGTCTAATAATGAGTAGTAAGATTGATCAGTAAGAAAAACCTCTCAAGAAAAAAAGCCCAGGACCAGATGGACTTACAGCAGAATTCTACCAGACCTATAAAGAAGAACTGGTAAATAACTGGTACCTATCATACTAAAACCATTCCGTAACATCAAGAAGCAGAGAATCCTCCCTAACTCCTTATACAAAGCCAATATCACCTTGATACCAAGGCCGGGAAAGGACACCACCACCACCACCACCACCACAACAACAACAACAAACTACAGACCAATATCCCTCATGTATGTAGATATAAAAATACTAGCAAATCCAATCCAACAGCACCATGATCAAGTGGGTTTCATTCCAGGGATGCAAGGATGATTCAATATTTGCAAATGAACAAATGTGATTCACCACCTAGACAGAATTTAAAAAAAGAAAACCCATTTGATCATATCAACAGATTCAGAAAAGACATTTGATAAAATCCAGTACCCCTTCCTGATAAAAACCCTTAAACTAGGCACAAAAGGAACATACCTTAAAATAATAAAAGCCATATATCACAAACCCACACAACATCATCTTGAATGGGGTAAAGTTGAAAGCATTCTCCTAAGACCTGGAACAAAATGAGGATGCCAACTTTCACCGCTTCTATTCAACATAGTCCTATTAATAGAAGGCCTAGCTAGGGAAATAAGCCAAGAGAAAGATAGAAAGAACATCCAAATTGGAAAAGAAGAGGTCAATCTATCCCTCTTTGCCAATGATATGATCTTACATCTGGAAAGCCTTAAAGACTCCTCCAAAAGACTCCAAGAATTGATAAATAAATTCAGTAAAGTCTCAAGTTACAAAATTAATGTATACTAATCAGTAGCGTTTCTGCATAATAATAACAGCCAAGCTGAGAATCAAATCAAGAATTCAATATCATTTATGATAACTGCAAAAAAATAAAATATCCAGGAATATAAGTTACCAAAGAGGTGAAGGAGCTCTACACGGAGAACTACAAAATACAGATGAAAAAAAATTATTGATGACATAAACAAATGGAACAACATCCCATGGTCATGTGTTGGAAAAATCAATATTGTTAAAATGTCCATTCTGCCCAAAGAGATTTATAGATTCAATGCAATTCCCATAAAAATACCAATGTTGCTTTTCACGGAATTAGAAGAAACAATCCTAAATTTCATATGGAATCAAAAAACAGTCTGCATAGCCAAAGCAATCCTAAGGAAAAAAAAAAATCTGGAGCCATCACATTACCTGAATTCAAAGTATACTTCAAGGGAATAGTAATCAAAACAGCATGGTATTGGTATAAAAGAGACACACAGATCAATGGAAAAGAATAGAGACCCAGAGACCCAGAAATAAAACCATAAACCTACAACCAACTGGGCATTGATAGAGCAGACAAAAGTATACACTGGGGAAAGGATACCCTATTCAACAGGGAAAATTGGAGAGACACATGCAGAATGAAACTAGATCCCTCTCACCATACACAAAAATTAACTCGAGATAGATTAAAAACTTAAATGTAAGACCTGACATCATAAAAATTCTAGAAGAAAACTTAGGAAAAACCCTTATGGACATTGGGGTAGGCAAAAACTTAATGACTAAGACCCCCAAAAGCAAACATAACAAGAACAAAAATAAAAAAGTGGTAATTAAGCTAAAAAGTTTCTGCACAGCAAAAAACAAGAAACAAAAAAAAAACAAAAACCCAACAGAGTAAATAGACAATCTACAGAGTGGGAGAAAATATTCACAACCTGTACATCTGAAAAAGAATTAATATGTAGAATCTACAAGGAATGCAAACAACGCAGCAAGGAAAAAACAAACAACCCCAATAAAGAGTGGGCAAGTGACATGAAAAAAATTAAAAAATATATATACATATATACACACACACATAAATGGCCAAAAAGCATATGAAAAAATGCTAAACATCACTAACCATCAGAAAAATGCAAATTAAAACCTCAGTGAGATATCACATTACTCCTGTCAGAATGGCCAATATTAAAAAGTGAAAAAAAAATAGATGTTGGCACAGATGTGATAAAAAGGGTTTCGCTTATACACTATTGGTGGGAATGAAAATTAGTACATCATCTATGGAAAACAGTATGGAGATTCCTCAATGAACTAAAAGTAACCTACCATTCTATCCTGTAATTGCACTACTGGGTTATCTACCTAAAGGAAAAGAAGTCATTATATCAAAAAGACACATGCACTTTTATGTTTATAGAAACATACAATTCCAAAGATACGGAATCAACCTAAGTGCCCATCAACTAATAAGTGGAAAAAGGAAACATGGTGTATATATATACACCATGTAATACTACTTAGCCATAAAAAAGAATGAAGTAATGTCTTTTGCAATAACTTGGATGGAACTGGAAGCCATTATCCTAAGTGAAGTATCTCAGGAATGGAAAAACAAATACCACGTATACACTATCTCGTAAGTGAGAGCTAAGCAATGAGTACACATGGTCGTACAGAGTGGTATAATAGACTTTGGAGACTCAGAAGCGGGGAGAGTGGGGCATCAAAAATTACCTATTTAGTACATTGTATGTTATTTGGATGATGGGTACACTAAAATCCATGACCTCACCACTATGCAATTCGTTTATGTATCAAAAAACTACTTGTACATCCTAAATCAAAAATTAAAATAAAAACAAAGAAAAAAAAATTGATCCAAGTCACAATAGGTGAACCCACAGATGAAACTGGTATCAAAGTGACCAAATTGGAAACCAGGTCCTCATGTTGAGATGCCATAGGAAATACCCAGCATCATCTTTGAAGTAGTTTTAACAGTATAATTGAAACACAGCTAATCAAGCCTCTGGACCTGATTATGAGTTCTCTGAAAGAAAATAAATATATCACATAAAAGGACAGGAGAATGCATTCAAGTCAAGTTAGATCACAACACAGGAAAGTAACCAGAAAAATACAGCATATAAAACATTCTACAGGAAAAAAAAATGTCTCTAAGAAATAAATAGCATTATCAAGTAGTAGAGAGGGCCAACTTTGCCTGAGTTTGGATTCCCCCAGGAGTAGATACTAAGACAGAAAGTTGATACATGTCACTTAACTGAGAGTGAGGACACAAAGAATTGATACGGGGATGGGAAGCAAGTTGATAAGGAGTGTTTTATTAAGTACGCTACTACAGAGGGCAACTGCAACCCAGTCCTGTGGCTCACTCATGATTCTAAAGACTATGTGGGCTAAAGCACATACTCCACAGAATCATCCTTGCTGGTGGGAGAGGACACAGGACCTGACTCTCGTAGGTGGTTGGTTGAGGGCTTCTGTGATGGTGGTATTGATTCTCTGGCACTTCTAGTCTGTGTACAGATGGATGGAATGACCTTCTATGAAAGTTGTGGTTAGGGCTGAGGGTGCCAGCTGGAAACTGATATATAATTAAAAACACTCAATTGGCATAACAACCCAGTGCAACATGTGAAGTTTTTCATTTTCATGTCCTCATCCAAACAAATCAATTGTAAAAGGACACAAGATCATTGAGATTACTGGGAAATATGTTTATAAATGTGATATTAGATGACATTATAGAAAGCGTTAATTGTCTTAATGTGATAAGGTGTTGTGGTTAAATGAAAAGGAGGAAACTATCAATTAGAGGTTATGCATAATAAAGGAATGACAGGATGTCTAAACTTTGCTTTAAATACCCCATAAGTGTGTGTGTGTGTGTGTGTGTGTGTGTGTGTGTGTGTGTGGACATGTTGGGTGGGTAGACATGAAATAAGTTTCGATGGATCCATGATAGTTCCTCAAAATTTTTTCTGTAATACAGTGTTCCATTTGAAAATTTCTATTCATGTGTTCTAGAAAGATGGATATTTTTAGCAAAAGGAAGAAAGGAAGAATGAAAGGAAGGAAAGGAGAAAGGGAGGGGAAGGGAAAAGAAGGGAGGGAAAAAGAGAGGAAGGAAAGAAGGAAGGGAAAGAGCAAGAGAGGGAGGGGAAAAGGGAGGAGAAAGAGCAACTCTTGCACTGCTCTCCTCCACATTCTTTTTCTCCTTTTCTCCTTTTGTCTGTCACAATGGAGATGTCGCAGGAAAGCCTAGGCAGAGGCTCTGTCTTCCTACATCCCTCGAGTAGCACTGAGAAGCAGCACTTGTTGCCCCATCCAACACTGCTACACAAGAAGTAAACTTCATCTGGATTAAGACATTATAAATTTTTGTGCCTAATTTTTATTATAATTAATCTATTCCAAATAATATAACTGCTTTGAAGAAAATTAAATCTATTGAATTTTAATAAGTTTCTTGAGAAAATCTTAACCATGGGGACTAACATAAAATTTGATTTCTACCAAACAATGTATAAAATCAGCCTCACATGGATTAAAACATATTTAAAACAAAAACTTCAATATTTATTTTAAGTTGTAGTCAAATACTTGTTATGTCATGGATAGATACCAATTTCTTAAATAAGCTATAAAAAGTGATAACTAGAAAGATATCATTGACAAATTTGATCACATTGAAATTTAGAAAATTTGTCCATTGATAAATATTTCAAATAAGTGGAAATTCTAATTATACACTAAGAGGAACAATATACTAAGTAAAAATATCAAGTGTGTATATATTTAACACTACTCCTTGATTCATTTTAATATATTTATGCAAATCAACAGAAAAATAAGGGAAGATATGAGCAGTTATTTCACAGAAAAATAGATACACATTGCCAATAAACATCAGGAATAATGGTTAAGAATGAGTTTTTATCTCCATTAAGCAGAAAAAATAAAAATTCAAATGATACCAAATGTTGGTGAGTATGTTTACTGGCAGAATAGCTTAGAATTTGCTGATTAGAATGAAAGCTGGCAGAATCACTTAGGAAAAGATATCAGTGTGCTATGTTGGACATTGGACATTCACATTCTATACAGCTCAGCCCTTCTATTTCTGTCTGTACAACCCAAGGAACTTCTTCTATTATATTAGGAGTCATAAAAAAGATTTTCAAAAAAACCTGTTTTTATAGCAGAAATATAAAAGTCCTTAGTGTCTAAATAATTTGATAAATAATTTATGTTGTAGTCATACAATGGCATATTTTTCAATAGTCAAAAACAGTGAGTTTGAGGCCATGCATGGTTTCTCATGCCTGTAATCCCAATACTGTGGGAAACTGAAGTGAGAGTATTGCAGCGGGTTGATCACACACCTGTACTCCAGCAGCCTGGGCAACAAAGGAACACGTTGTCTCAAAAAAAAAGAAAAGAAAAAAAGAGAGACCGAGCAATTTAATAAACTTAAGGATGAATCTTACTGATTCCATAAAGTATGTTCAGGAAGGTTACTTGCTGCACAACAACTTCTCTAAAAATTTATGAAGCATTAAACAATTAAAACAAAAGATGTTTAAAATCTATATTTAGATAAGATAAAACTAAATAAAAATAAGAGGATGCTGAACAATGGGTTTAGAATAGTGGTTCCTTCCAGTGGTAGAAGTAGGAAAATGGAGTATGGAAAGGCCACATTTTGTATGTAAATTGCCATTAAGTTTCTAGATTTCATATTGGGTGAAGGGTTCAGACGTACTTTTTAGATAACTAAAGAGTCTTCTTCAAATATTGCATGATCCCACTCATGTGCAGGAACTAAAAAATTGAGGTAGAAAGTAGAACGATAAATACCAGAGGCTGGGAAGGGTGTATGGTGGGAGGGGGGATGAAGAGAGGTTGTTTAGTAGGTATAAATATACAGTTAGATAGAAGGAATAAGTTCTAATGTTTGATAGCAGAGTTACTATAGTTAACAACAATATATTATATATTCCAAAATAGCTAAAACAGAGGACCTGAAATATTCCCAACGCATAGAAATGATAAATACTTGAGGTGATGAATACCCCAAACATGTTCATTTGATCATTACAGTCTATGCATGTAACAAAATATCACATGTACCCTATAAATATGTATAAATATTTGTATCAATAAAAAATAAAAATAAAAAGGGTCTTTTACCTGGCATTAAGCACTGTATATGTTTCTTTCAGGGACGCCCCTACGTAAGTGGCTATGGACAATCAGGGTGGGACGCTGAGCTCCTGAGTCCTTGGATCAGTATCCTCAGACTAAAACAATCTGCAATGCCTTAGCACTCTGATGCCTGCCTACCGTTGAAAGTAAAAATATCAGTAATATATTATGACAAGTAGAGATGAAAAGGACCTCAGAAATAAAATGGTCCCATAGCTCTAACCCCTTTTGTTGTACAAATATAGTACACATGAATATACACATGTATATTGAATTTACATTCATTCTAAAATGTTTAAGAAAGATTGTGGCATCTTCTATTACTCAATAAATATCAAAGTTTGTAAACAGAAGTTGAAGGGCACTTCTAATTTCCCTTGTAGTCTAGGTAAATTCTACAAAACTTCAATTCATTTACTTTCCCTTCCAACAATGGGGATGCTGGTTTTCACTAACAAAGACAGCGAGACGCTAATCACCAGCAACTGTGTGTCTGTGAGCCAAGCATGGAAGAGACGGCGCCTTAATTGGAAGAGTAGCATTCAGAGTCTCATTAAATCAGGCTTCTGGGATTGTGGTAGAGAACTTTTAACAAGTTTGGCAAAGTTGACACCCACGGAGCCTTGTTAAATAGCTTCCCAATTAGCAAAAGTTTAACCTTTATTTTGTTCCCTTGGAACTTGTGCTTAATTGGAGCCTTATTCTATTAGAGAAATTGAGGGAAATCTCAGATCATTAAGAACCCTTTACTAGCACAGTCAAAGGAGACAAAGTTGTGTGGCTGGCATGGTAACACTTGGCAGTGACTTTCATAAGAGTAAAATTACCTTGAAATCCCTACTAATGTGAACATCCTGGGTACTTCATATAATATCTAGCTTATTTCATTTAACATAAGATTCATCCATGTTGTAGCACCAATCAGAATTTCATTCCTTTTTAAGGCTATGTAATGTTCTATTGCATGTAATACCACATTTTGTTTCTTCCTTCATCCATTAATGGACATTTGGGTTGTTTCCACCTTTTAGCTATTCTGAATAAAGATGCTATAAGTATGGGTAAACAAATATCTAACTCTCCGTTTTCAATTCTTTTGTGTATATGCCCAGAAGTAAAATTGCTAGATCATATGGTAATGTGTAAGTCTTCAAATAAAGGGTTCCAATTTATGCACATCCTCACTAACACTTGTTTTCTGTTTTTATTTGCTTACTTGTTTTAATAGCCATACTATACATGCAAAGTGGTATCACATTGAGGTTTTGATTTACATTTCCCTAATTATTAATGATGTAGGACATAGGACATCTTTTTGCATGCTTCTTGATCACATGCGTATCTTCTTTGAAGAAATATCTATCCAAGCTCTTTGCCTATTTTATAGGTGGATTATTTTCCTGTTATTGAGATGTAGGTTTTTAAAATATATGGTATTTAAAATATATGGTATTTATTAATCATTTATAAGTAATTTGCAAATATTTTTCCCATTATGAGAGAGCTGTCTTTTTACATTTTTGATAGTATTCTTTGATGGACAAAATGTTTTATAATTTTGATGAAGTAAAATTTTTTAATTTTTGTCTTTTAATGCCTGTACTTCTGGTTTTCATATACAAGAAATCATTTCTGAATCCAATGCCATGAAGATTTTTCCCTTTATCTTCTAAGAGTTTTAAAGTTTTAGCTGTCATGTTAAGTCTTTGATCCATTTTAAATTAATTTTTTATAGTTGAACACACCATTGTTAGTATATAGAAGCACAACTGATTTTTCATGTTGATTTTTGTATCCTTTTAGCGAATTTATTTATTGGTTCTAACAGTTTTTTGGCGGAGTCTATATATAAGATCATGTGATCTGCACACTTTATTTCTTCCCTTGAGAATGAGATAATTTTTGTTATTGTTGCCACCTAATTTCTCTATCTAGGACTACTAGTACTATGTTGAATAGAAGCCGCGAGAAGGGCTATCCTTGTCTTGTTCCTTATCTTAGAGGAAAATACCTGTTTTTCACCATTGCATAAGATGTTAACTGAGGGCTCATTGTGTTTAGATACATTTCTTCTCTTCTTAATTAGTTGAGAATTATTTTTATTATTATTAAAGAGTGTTCAGGTTCCAGCAGGCCCGAAACTGCTGAACCACTGTGGGCTCTGCAAGGTGTGGAGGGGCGGGGGCGGGCCAGGCACTCCGTGGGGACGCGGAGGAGCGCTCTTTGCTTCTCTCCCCGGTCCCTTCACTCGGCACTCCAGGGCACCTTCCAGTCATTTCCCTCTCCTTCTTAATCCCGCACGCCCCTCTCCAGTTACTCCTCCTGACTTGAGCCCCGGCGTCACCGCCGTGAGGGCTGCTCCTCCCTAAGGTATGGACTTTGTGTGCAAGCGGAGAAATACCGGGCCTACCTCACTCTGAACTGCATGCCGGACAAGACGGCTTCCCAGGCACCATCAAAGAGCCATGGGGGTGGGGGCGGCAGCACAGCCTGCTCAACGATGGGAGCGCGTTCCCCGCAGCTCCTTCAGCAAGAACGGTGAGCGCCGCCAGCACGTTCTGCATTTGCAGTAGCAGCAGAAGGGGGCAGACGACTCCGGATTCAACTCCAAGCTCTACCAGACCAAGCTGTGCCGGCCCTTGGAGAAAGCAGCACGTTCAAGGCGAGCAATGCCAGTTCCCACGTGGCTTCCACGAGCTGCGCAGTCTGACGCGACACCTGAGTTACAAGACGGAGCATTGCACCTCCACACCATCGGGCTCTGCTCCTGCAGGCCGCGCTGCTACTTCATCCACAGCGTGGAAGAGCAGGCCTGTGTTGGGGGCCGCTTCAGCGATCTGTGCACCTCCAGCAGTGAGAGACGCGGGGCCTCGGCCCAAGCGGCAGCACAGCCTCAGCTTCTCCGGATTCCCGTCGGGCCCCTTCCAGCCCCCCATGGGGCCTCGAATTGCAGCCGCCACCCTCCCGCTCCGCAGCCTCTGCCGCCTCCACGCGCCTGTGCGCCCAGACGTGCTGCGCCTCCGCGAGGGCGGCAATTGCCGCCGCGCTGCTCTACGGCTCGCGGCGGGGGCGCGGAGGACCTCCGCAGCCTCCTGCGCTAACTAACATCTCCTTCGCTTTGGGCCCGGAGCTGAGCGGCCTCACTCCGCTCCCCATCCAGACCCGCTGGTCCTGAGCCGCGGCCTCCTACCCCCGCAGCCTGCCGCAGCAGCAGGGCCCGGCGCCCGGTCTTGCGCAGCCTCTTGCTCTCGTCCCGCCAGTGCCGTCCTCTAGCTTACAGCTGCCCCGCGGCCTGCCCCAGTCGCCCGTGTATCCACGCCCTTCTCCAGCCTCCCTGGATTCGCTGTCGGACTGCGACGGCTCCCTGAGCAGCTCCCTGAGCTCGGGCAGCCTCAGAGGCTCCCAAGTCCCCCAGCCTCGACCCGGGCCGCCGCCTACCCATCTTCAGCGCCTCTCGGTCTCTGACGACTGAGGTAAGAGAGCGCCAGAAAGGAGGCAAGAAGGGAAGGCCGTTGGGAGGGGAGGATGTTGGAGGTGGCCCTCGCCCCTTGGGGGCACCGGGATTGCGGGGATGACATAGGCAGACAGCAGACACGACGGAGCACTCGAACTCGAACTCTGTGCTGGGAGGGGCCCCCACACCTCATTTTTCTGTTTCTTCTTATTTTGTTATTTATTATTCTTAGTACGAAGTTTCGTTCTTCAGCAAAAAAAGAAAGCCAATAAACTTTTTGTACTGATGAACAAAATATTCGCAACAGGGCAGTTATGATGCGATTAGAACAAAAAAACACTTAAATTTTTTTAGGTCTCAGATGAGTTTGTCAAATGATTTTACGTATCTGTTAAAATTATCATATAATTCTTATTCTGTTGATGTAGTCGGTCACATTTATTGATTTGCATTTGTGAAATCATCTTTGCATCTCTGGGATAGATCCCACTTTATTATAGTTTATGAATCTTTTAATGTGATTTTGAATTTGGTTCGCTGGTATTTTATTGAGGATTTTTGCATCTGTGTTCAATAAAGATACTGACTGTAGTTTTGTTTTTGTATTAATAGTATCTATGACTTTGAATAAGGGTAATGCTGGCTTCATAAAGTGAGTTTGGAAGTGGTCCCTCCTAATCAATTTTCAGAAGTTTGAGGTTTGGCATTGATTCTTCTTTAAGTATTTGGTGCAATTCACCACGGAATCCATTTGGTCCTGGGTTCTCGTTGGGAGATTTTTTTATTGCTGATTTAATCTCTTCATGGAAGACAACTTTTCCACAGAATGCCGGCCGTCGCGGCATAGCTCAGGCTATGATGCGTGGCGCGGTTCCTAACAGGCCACGCACCGGTTCTGGGCTGTGCCCGGGGGCTTGGGGACCGTAGCTTTGCAATATAATCATTTTCATGTCTATAAAATTAGTAGTAATGTCTCCTCTTTCATTTGTTACAGTAGTAATTTGAATCTGTGAGTTCTCTCTCTCTCATCAATCTAGGGAAAAGAGTAAATTTTGTTGATCTTTTCAAAGAAACAACTTTGATTTTATTGATTTTCTCTGTTGGTTTTCTATTATCTATTTTATTACTTTCCACTCTATTTGCTATTTCCTTCCTTTCGCTTGCTTTAGCTTAACTTTTATCTTCCTTTTCCAGTGTTTTAAAGGTGAAGTTTAGGTTATTGATACAAGATATGTCTACTGTTTTAATATAGGCATTTCCATCTGTAATTTTCCCTCTAACCACTGTTTCAGCTACATACTATAGGTCTGTTTTTATTTATGTTGACAACTCAAATTATGTACATTTTCTAGATCACAAAATGATGTTACAATATATGTATACAATGTGGAATGATGAAATTAATATATATCATCATCTCAAATACATACCATTTTTGTGGTAAGAACATTTGAAATTTACTCTCAGCAATTTTGAAATATACAATACACTCTTATTAACTATAATCACCAAGCTATGCAACAGACTTAAAAAAATTCATTCCTGCTATGTAACTGAAACTTTATAGCCTTTGACCAATATCTACCCATTCTCCCCCCTCCCTAGCCACTGGTAACCACCATTCTACTCTCTGCTTCTGTGATGTCAATTGTTTTAGATTGCACATATAGGTGAGAATGTGCAGTATTTATCTATATGTGCCTAGCTTATTTCACTTAACATAGTGTTCTACAGATTAATCCATATTGTCACAAATGACAGAATTTTTTTCTTTTTCAAAGGCTGAATAGCGTTCCATTATTTATATATACCACATTTTCTTTATCCAGTCATCCATTGGTGAACACTTAGGTCGATTCCATATCTTGGCTATTGTGAGGGCAGTGAACCTGGGAGGGCAGACATCTCTTTGACATACTGATATCATTTCCCATAAATATTAATATATACTCAGTAGAGGAATTAGTGGATCAGATGGTAGTTCTAATTTTAATTTTTTCAAGAACCTCTATACTATTTTTCATAATGGCTGTACTAACTGTATTTCCACTAACAGTGTGCAAGGTTTCCCTTCACATTCCTGCCAACTTTTGCTATCTTTTATGTTTTTTTTTCTAGCTATTCTGACAGAAATGTTGTGTAGTTTTTCCCTTACATTTTCCTCTCTGACTTCAACATTTTATGTCTTACATTTAAGACTCTACTCCATTTTGAGATGATTTTTGTATATGGTATGAGATAAGGGTCCCATTTTATTCTTCTCCATGTGGATAGCCAATTTTCCCTACACAATTTGTTGAAGAGACTTCCCTTTCCCCAGTACATTTTTGGCACCTTTGTTAAAAATCAATTGACCATAAATATTAATATATGGGTTTGCTTTGGGGCTCTCAATTCTGTTGCTTTGGTTGATGTGTCTATTTTTTTATCCCAATACCATGCTTTTTAAATACTACATCTTTGTAGTAATATTTGAAATCAGAGAGTGTGATGCCACCAGACTTGTTTTTGCTCAAAATTGCCTTGGCTGTGCTGGGAGTTTGTGATTCCATATGAATTTTATGATTGTTTTTTCTATTTTTATGAAAAATGACATTGAAGTTTTGATAGGAATTGCATTGAATCTGTATATGCATCTGGGTAGTATATATATTTTTATAATATTAGTTTTTCCAATTAGTGAATATAATAAAATATCTTTCCATTTATTTGGGTCTTCTTCAATTTTATCAATATTTTTAGTTTTCAGTGTACAGATCCTTCATCTCCTTGGTGTTTGTGCTTTCCCAACCTGC
Organism: Indri indri; assembly: GCA_004363605.1. Taxonomy (NCBI): domain Eukaryota; kingdom Metazoa; phylum Chordata; class Mammalia; order Primates; family Indriidae; genus Indri; species Indri indri. The sequence continues at coordinate 10,438 of RJWJ010019222.1, read as the reverse complement.
TGTCTTTGTTCTTAGTGGCCCCAGCAGGTCATGCTATTGCTTTGAGAGAGGAGGTATAGAAGCCAGTCACATAGTATGCAGCTGGAGAGGTTGGGGCATTTGACATGTGTTTCACTTTCTTCTTTCCTTGCAGAGAAGGTGAGGGACAGATTTTGTCTCCCTCTCCATCTGCCCTACACCAAGGAGAGGGTCTGAGGCTGAGAAGATAGCTGCTTGATGTTTGCAAGCTTGAAAGTAAACTTTTTGTTCTCCGTGGTCCAGGAGAGTTAGGAGTGCGAGCTCCATCATCTCCCAGGACTAGATGATTTAGGAGCCATTCCCTTGGATAAAGGCTGTGAAAGTTGGAACACTGAATGATGCTGAAACTACTTCTAGGGAGAGTCTACAGATCTGAATTTATTTCTGGAGCAAGCTAAAAAAGGTGAAGGTAATTTCCACTCTCCTGTACCAGCAAGCAGAAATTACACACTATTGTAGTAGGAGGAGACTTATTTTGGAGTTATTAATGAAGTAAACCAGGGACAAGGCATGAGGAGTGCTCACTTTCTCTTTCCAACACAAAGACAACACACAAGTCAGAAGAACATTTCCTACTAACAGGGTAATGTTGGATCAAATAAGGATTTTTTTTTATTTAAATAGATTTAGGGTGTACAAGTGTTGTTAGTTACATGGATGAATTGCATAATGCTGAAGTCAGGGCTTTCATACCCATCACCAGAATAGTGTACATTGTACCCAATAGCTAAGTTTTGATCCCTCACCCTCCTCTTACCCTACCTGCTTCTGAGTCTCCAAAGTCTTATACCACTCTGTATGACCATGTATACCCATCACTTAGCTCTCACTTACGAGTACATACAGTGTTTGAGGATAATGGTCTCCAGTTCCATCCAAGTTGCTGCAAAAGATATGATTTCATTCCTTTTTATGGCTGAGCAGTACTCTATGGTGTGTGTGTGTGTGTGTGTGTGTGTGTGTGTGTGTGTGTGTGTGTGTAATCACATTTTCTTTATCCACTCATCAATTGATGGGCACTTAGGTTGATTCCATATCTTTGCAATTGTGAATTGTGCTACCATAAGCATTTCTGTGCAGGTGTCTTTTTTGTAAAATGACTTAACTTTCCTTTTGGTAGATTCCCAGTAGTGGGATTGCTGGATCCAATGGTAGGTCTTCTTTTAGTTCCTTGAGAAATCACTACACTGTTTTTCATAGAGGTTATACTAATTTACTTTCCCACTGACAATGTATAGGTGTTCCCTCATTATCACATCCATGCCAATATCAATTATTTTTTGACATTTTAATAGTGGCATTCTGACAGGGGTAAGGTGGTATTTCATTGTGGTTTTAATTTCCATTTCCTTGATGATTAGCGATGTTGAGAAGTTTTTAATATATTTGTTGACCATATTTCTATCTTCTTTTAAAAAAAATATCATGTCTTTTGCCTACTTTTTAATGGGCTTATTTTTTTTTTTCTTGCTAATGTGTTTGAGTTCCTTGCTGATTCTGGATATTAGTGCTTTGTTGGATGTATGGTTTGTGAATATTTTCTCCCATTTTGTGGGTTGTCTATTTACTCTGTAGATTGTTTTCTTTGTTGTGCAGAACATTTGAGCTTAATTAAGTCCCATTTATTTATATTTTTGTTGCTCTATTTGCTTTTTGGGTCTGAGTCATAAATTCTTTGCCTAGGCTGATGTCTGGAAGTGGTTTTTTTCCCCTACATTTTCTTCTAGAATTGTTATGGTATCAGATCTTACAATTCAGTCTTTAATCCATCTTGAGTTAGTTTTTGTATATGGTGAGGGATAGTAGTTCAATTTCATTTTTCTGCATATGACTCTCCAACTTTCCCAGCACCATTTATTGAATAGGGCATCCTTTCTCAGTGTTTTGTCTGCTTTGTTGAAAATCAGTTGGTTTTAGCTATATGGCTTTATTTCTGAGTTCTCTATTCTGACCCATTGGTCTATGTGCCTTCCTTTATACCAGTACCATGCTGTTTTGGTTACTATAGCCTTGTAGTATAATTTGAAGTCAGGCAACATAATGCCTCTGGAGTTGTTATTTTTGCTGACGATTGCTTTGGGTATTTGGGCCCATTTTTGTTTCAAGTTTAGGATTGGTTTTTTAGATCTGTGAAAAATGACATTTGTATTTTGGTGGGAATTGTGTTGAATCTATAAATCACTTGTAGCAGTATGGACATTTTAACAACATTGATTCCTTTGATCAATGAGCATGGGATGTTTTTCCATTTGTGTTATCTATGATTTCTTTCATTGGTGTTTTATAGTATTCCTTGTACAGATCTTTTACCTTCTTATTTAAGTTTATTCCTAGGTATTTTATATTTTTTGCAACTATTTTAAATGGTATTGAGTTCTCACTTTGACTCTTAGCTTGTTATTATTGTATAGAAATGCTACCGAGGCCGGGCGCGGTGGCTCACGCCTGTAATCCTAGCACTCTGGGAGGCCGAGGCGGGCGGATCGTTCTGAGCTCAGGAGTTCGAGACCAGCCTGAGCAAGAGCGAGACCCCGTCTCTACCAAAAATAGAAAGAAATTAATCGGACAGGTAAAAATATATATAGAAAAAATTGGCCGGGCATGGTGGCACATGCCTGTAGTCCCAGCTACTCGGGAGGCTGAGACAGTAGAATTGCTCGAGCCCAGGAGTTTGAGGTTGCTGTGAACTAGGCTGACGCCACGGCACTCGCCCCCAGGTGAGAGTGAGACTCTGTCTCAAAAAAAAAAAAAAAAAAAAGAAAAGAAATGCTACCGATTAGTATACATTAATTTTGTAACCCAAGACTTCAGTGAATTTATTAATTCTAGGAGTCTTTTGGTGGAGTCTGTAGGGTTTTCTATATATAAGATCATATAATCAGCAAACGTGGATATTTTGACCTCCTCTTTTCCAATTTGGATGCGCTTTATTTGTTTCTGTTGCCTGATTGCTCTGGCTAAACCTCCCAGTACTATGTAGAACAGAAGTGGTGAAAGTGGGCATCCTTCTCTTTTTCCAGTCCTTTGGAAGAATGCTTTCAACATTTCCCCACTTAGCTGATGTTGGCTGTGAGTTTGTCATATATGACTTTTTTTATTTTGATGTATATTCCTTCTATGCCTAGTTTTTTGAGGGTTTTTGTCATGAGGGGTTGCTGGATTTTATCAAATACTTTTCCTGCATCCACTGAGATGTTCATATAGTTGTTGTTTTTAATTCTATTTATGTAGTGGATCACATTTATTCCTTTGCATATGTTGAACCATACTTGCATCCCTGGGGTGAAGCTCACTTAATGATGATGAATTATCTTTTTGATGTGCTGTTGGATTCAATTGCCTAGTATTTTGTTCAGGATTTTTGCAGGTATGTTCATGAGGGATACCGGTCTGTGGTTTTCTTTTTTTATTGTATCCTTTCCTGGCCTTGATATCAGGGTGATACTAGCTTCCTAATGAGTTAGGAAGGTTCCCCCCCCCCCCCACTTCTCAATGTTATGGAACAGTTTCAGTAGGATAGGTGCCCTTTCTTTGTAGGTCTAGTAGAATTTAGCAATGAATCCAATCTGGTTCTAGGCTTTTATTTGTTTGGAGATTTTTTATTCCTGTTTCAATCTTGATATTCATTAATGGTCTGTTCAGGATTTCTATTTCTTCATCATTCAGGCTTGGGAGGTTTTATCAAAGAACTGTGACCTATAGGAAGGGAAATGCCATGTGAGCACCTTAGTAGCTTAAAAAAATTTAAAAAAAAGAATGGAACCAACTAGGAAGGGGAACAAAGAAATGTGCAAACCCCCAATTTTTTCTCTTTATTTGTGAGCAGTATTCTATTGTGTAAAGATAACTATACTGGCTAATCCACTCTCATGTTAATTGTCTGTTTTTAGTTTTTGGCTATTGTGAATGAATCTGCTATGAAAATTATTTTAAAGTACCTTTGTGAATATGTGTTTTTATTTTCTTTTTCTTGGATCCTTAGGATTAAAATTGCTTGCTTGAAAATGTAATTATTTGTTAAAATTTGTTTAATCTTAAGGTACTCTTAAGATTGGTACATTTCCTTATATGTAATTGTACCTCAAAAGAAAAAATTGGAACTAAAAATAAATATTAAAGTCTAGTTATTTATATGCATGATGAAGTAATAGGGGATGTGTACTGATGTCTGTGAGTCTGCATGAAATGTATCAACAAATTAAATGACTAAGCATTTGGAAAGAGAGATGAACAGATGAATGGTTAAATGATAAATCAAGTATATAAGCTGTTAATGGTAAAATGCAAGTGGTGGGTATATGGCTGCCACTTGTAAAATTCTTTCAACTCTTCTGTTGAATTTTTTCATAATTAAATGTTGGAAAATATTACCTACTATATTAACAATATGGGGAAAAAGGAAGTCCATATTTCTAGCTCAAACATGTGTGGTAGATAAGAAAGAAAAAAGCAAATTTCCTAAGTAAATGGGTTGTATAATGTAACCTAATTGGATAACTCTAAAGTATTATAGTGTACATCTGATTTTTGTATTTTTGTTGCCTGGACATGAGAGCACAGTGATGCAATTGTAGCTCACTGAAACTTCAAACTCATGGATGGAAATGATCTTCCTGCCTCAGCCCCCAGTGTAGCTAGGACTGCAGGTGCAAGCTACCATGCCTGGTGAATTTTTCTGTTTTTTGGAGAGATGAGGTCTCGCTATGTTTCTCAGGCTAGTCTTGCACTCCTAACCTCAAACGATCCTCCTGCCTCAGCCTCACAAAGTACTAGGATGATGGGCGTGAGCCACCATGCCCTGCCTCCATCTGGTTTTGGTTCAGGGTGATGCTGGTCTTATAAAATGAGTTGGGCAGTATTACCTCATTTTAATTTTTCTGGAAGAAATTATATAGACATGGTCTTAATTTTCATTAAATATTTGGTTAAAATTTTCAGCGAAATCATCTGTTCTGGAGCTTTTGGAGGAAGAAAATATTTAATTATGAATTCCATTTTTACTAATTATAGAGCTATTCAGATTATGTATTTTATATTAGGTGAGTTACAGTTGTTTGATTTTTTTTAAAAGAGTTGGTCACATATATCTAAGTTGTCTAATTTATGTGTATGAAGTTGTTTACAGTATGCCCTTATTATTCTTTTGATGTCTGTAGAGCGCGTAGTGATATAATCTGTTTTATTTCTGATGTTGGTAATTTGATTTTTTTGTGTCTTTCTAGAAGTTTCTTAATTTTATTTATCTTTTATAAAAACATTGCTATAGTCCAAATTTGTTTTCCCCAAAATCATACTTTTAAATCTAACATCCAGAGTGCTTATATTAGAAGGTTGGCCTCTGGGTGGCGAATAGGTCATAAGAGCTCTACCCTTGCGAAGGGGATTAACGTCCTTATAAAAGAGGAAGAGGGCTGTTTCTCCTTTTCTTTGCTCTTATGTGTTCTACCATGTGAGGACTCAGTGTTTCTCCCCTGTGGAGGACATAGATAGCATTCACGACACCGTCTTAGAAACAGAGACCAGGCCCTCACCAGACACTGAACCAGCAGGTGCCTTCACTTTGGAGTTCCCAGCCTCCAGAACTGTGAGAAATAAATTCCTGTCCTTTATAATTTACCTTGTCTGTAGTATCTTGTTATAGCAGCAGAAATAGACTAAGATAAACATCTTTTTTTGTTTCATCAATATTTCTCTATTGCTTTTTATTTTTGTTAATAATTTCATTGATTTGTTTTTTCCTTTATTATTAGTTTCCTTCTGCTTTACTTGAGTTTATTTTGCTCTTTTTTTTCTAGTTTCTTAAGGTTATCATTTAGACTATTTGAGTATTTTGCTCTGCTCTACTCTATGTAGAGTCATGCATTCTTTAATGATGGGGATACATTTTGAGAAATACAGCAGTGGCTGATTTCATTATTGTGCCTATCATAGAGTATATTTACACAAACATAGATTGATGTAGCCTACTACATATCTGGGCTATAAGGTATAGCCTATTACTTCTGGGCTGTAAACCTATACAGCATGTTACTGTGATCAATACTGTAGGCAACTGTAATGCAAAGGTAAGTATTTGTGTATCTAAACATCTAAACATAAAAAGATACAGTAAAAATGCAATAAAAAGGATTAAAAATGGTGCACATATATAGGGCACTTACTATGAATTGAGCTTGCAGGACTGGAAGTTGCTCTGGGTGAGTCAGTGAATGAGTGGTGAGTGAACATAAAGGCCTCTGCCATTACTGTAAACTATTGTAGACTTTGTAAAACTTAGGATATACCACTTAGGTACACTTAGGCTACACCACTTAATTTATTTTTAAAAGTTGTTTTTTTTCCTTCAATAATAAATTAGCCTTACCTTACTGTAGCTTTACTTCATAAACTTTAAAATTTTTTTAGCTTTTTGACTTTATTTTAATAACACTTAGCTTAAAATACAGATTGTATAGCTGTGTAATAATATTTTCTTTCTTTATATCCTATTCTATAAGCATTTTTCTGTTTTATATCTTTTTTATTACTTTTTAAACTTTTTTGTCAAAGACTAAGATAAAACACACACATTAGCCTAGGCCTACACAGGGTGAGGACATCAATATTACTGTCTTCTACCTCCACTTCTTGTTCTGCTGGAAAGCCTTCAGGGGCAATAACATGCCTAGAACTGCCCTCTTCTGTGCTAGCAATGCCTTCTTTTGTGACACCTCCTGAAGGACCTGCCAGGTGTGATTTTACAGTTGAATTTTATAATAAGTATTAAATAGAAAGTGTAACTCTAAAGTAACAATAAAATGATAGTATAATAAATACATAAACCATTATGTATTTCCAAATATTATGTACTGTACGTATGTGGAATACTTTTATATGACTGGCAGCACCTTAGGTGTATACACAAGCATCAACACCACCACACGAATAATGCATTACACTACCATGTCTCTACGTGAAAAGAACTTTTCTGCTCCATTTTAATCATATTTGTGGTCCATCATTGACCAAAATGTTATTCTGTGACATATGACTGTATTTAGTACATGTTTCTTTCCACACTGCTTTAGCCATGTCTCACAGATTTTAAAATCTTGTGTTTTCATTTATATTCAATTTTATGTATTTTTAAATTTCACTTGGGTCATTGTCTTTGATTCAGTGATAATCTAGTAATAAGTTTAGTTTGGAGATTTTCCAAATGTTTGAAGATTTTTCATGTTATCTTTTTATTAGTTTCTAGATTGATTTTACTGTGATCTGAGAATACACTCTATGTGATTTGAATTCTTTTAAATGTGTTCAGTTTTTAATGGATTTATCATATTTGGTATTTGTTAGATACTTGAAAAGAAACTACATTCTATTCGTAGGTGAAGTTATCTATAAACGTCAGTTAAATCAATGTCTTTGATGCTTGTGTTTGTTTGCCAGGGCTGCCATGACAAAGTGCCAAACCGGGTGCCTCACCCAACAGAAATGCATTGTTTTATGGTTCTGGAGGCTACACGAGTGAGATCAAGGTGTTGGACAGGGTTGATTCTTTTTCAAGTCTTTGGGGGAAAAATCTCTTCCATGTTTCTCTTCCACCTTCTGGTGGTTTGCTGAAAATATTTAGTTTTCCTCGACTTAAGATGTATTACTTCTCTATATATGGGATTCTCCCTGTGTCTGTCTCTATGTCTAGATTTTCCTTTTTTATAAGGACACCATTATATTAAATTAGGGCCCACCATAATTACCTTATCTTAATTTTATCATCTACAAAGAACCTATTTGCTGTTAAGGTCACATTCACAGGTACTGTAGGATGTCAACGTCTTTTAGGGGGTATATGATTCAACCTGTAATAATCCTGTCGTTTAGCTCTTCTGTGTCCTTCTGTATCCTTGCTGATTTTCTGTGTGGTTGTCTTATCCATGTTGAGAGATGGCTTTTGATGCCCCAACTATAATTGTTGATTTGTCTATTTCTACAGTAGTTCTAGCAGTTTTTCCTTCACATACTTTGCAGCTCTGTTTTTGATACAAATACATGAATAATTGTGATGTTGGCTTAGTGAATTGATCGTATGGATGTGACATCTCTCTCTGTCTCTAGTTATTTTCTCTGCTCTGAGGTCTGGTTTATTTGATATTAATCTATCCCCTCTTGTTTTCTTTTGATTAATGTTTGCATGTGTATCTTTTTTTATCATTCACTTCTAGCCTGTCCATGTTATTATATTTGAACTGAATTTACTGTAGACACATCTAGTTGGATCACTTTTTTTTAAGTCCACTCTGCAAATCTTTTTCATTTCATTAATGCATTTAAACTTAAATTTAATGTAATTAGCAATAATTTAGGGCATATGTCTGTCATTTTTGTTAGTTATATGTTCGTTGCCTGTTTTCTTTCCCTGCATTTCCTGCCTACTTATTTAACTTGTTTTTCTATTTTAATTCCACTTTGAATCATCTGTATATTGGACTATATCTCTTTGTATAGACTTTTTTAGTAATGTGTCCAGATATTACACTGTACATGCATAACTTATCATAGTTCACCTGTGTTGATATTTACAAGTTTGAGTATAGTGAAGAAACTTTATCTCCTTTTAAGACTTTTACCCTTTTTTATTTATAATAAAATAATGTTAAACATTTCCTCTATATACATTGAGTACTACGTTGAATAATGTTATAATTTATTTTTAAATGTTAAACATAATTTAGAAAATTCAAGAGAAGAAGGAAAGTCTATTATTTTACCCCTTTCTTCTCTCCTAATATTTCATGATTGCCTCTTTTTTGTTTCTTTTCTGTTCCAATAACTTTTTAAAGTTATTTGTTTAGTTAGGCCAGCTCATGGTAACTTCTCTGTTTTTCTTTATTCAAGATGTCTTTATTTTTTCTTCATTCTTCAAGAATATGTTCTCTGTATATAAAATTCTGGGTTGACAGTTCTTTCTGCACTTGAAAATGTTTTGCCAATTCCTTTTTGTTTCCATGATTTCCATAGTTTTCATGGTTTCCATGAAATCTACTGTCATTTGATTTTTCTCCTTATGTAAAGTGCCTTTTTTTTTTGTTGCTGCTTTCAAGATTTTATTTTGTCTTTAGTTTATCAGAAGTTTAATTGTGATGTGTTGTGGTATGGATAACTCTGGGTTTTTCCTCTAGTTTTATGGCTAGCTTATGAACTCCATTGGTGTGCATGTATGTGTGTGTGTGTGTATATATATATATATATATATGTTGTTTTTTTTTTTTTTACTAAACCTGAGAAGTCTATAGTCATGCTTTCTTTGATCACTTTTTACTTTTTCAGCCTTCCCTATGTTTACTTCTCTTTTGGGAATTCTGATAATATGGATATTAGATCTTTTGTTTTAGTTCCACAGACCTCTGAGTCTTTGTTCATTTTTAAAAGTCTATTTTCTCCCTCTCTCTCTCTCTCTTTCAGTGGGTTAATGTCTATTGTCCTATCTTCATATTCACTGATTCTTTCCTATATCCTCTCTGTTTAGTTGTTCAGCCCATACAATGTTTATATATATATATATAAACCGATTGAAATTTTAGGTGTTGCATTTTACAGTTCTGATTTTTTTTTTTTTTTTTTGAGTCTTGCTCTGTCACCATGGCTAGACTGCAGTGGCATCTTAGCTCACTGCAACCTCAAACTCCTGGGCTCAAGCAATCCTGTTGCCTCAGCCTCTCAAGTGAGTAGCTGGAACTACAGGTGTGAACTACCATACCAGACCAATTCTGAAATTTTCATTTAATTCTTTCTATCTTCTATTTTGTTCTTGAGATTTTTAAAATTTCTTTGTTGAGGATTTCTTATTCTCATTTATATCCACTGTGTTTGTAATTGATCATTGAATCAATTTTGTGATAGCTATTTTAAGATCCTTGTCAAATAAATCAAATGCTTGTGTTATCTCTGTGTCCACATCTGTTGGTCATGATTTTCTTATTTCTTTGTACTACATGTGTTGTATAATTGTATCTTAAGTGTGTAATTATTGTGTTTTGAAACACCGTATCCTATTAAAATCCTCTGTTTTACTAGATTTTCTCTGATATCTCACCATTGGAGGAAGAACAGACTGTCCACAAAGCAAGAGAAAATATTTGTGGCACAGTATGTTTGACAAAATAATTTTGTCTAGAATAAAAAGAAAATTTTTACAAATTTTGATGTAAATCCAAATAAAAACATTTTGGCCAAAGATACTGTGAACTAAAATAAAATCCTAAGCTCCCTTCCCAACCGAACAGACCCACTCTTGGCCGAAGGGACCTCAGAAAAACCTTAGAACTGATTGCCTGGCCATGAAGGGAAGGCATAATAAGACACTAAATTATCAAAAGAACCTAAGACCATGCAGGGCAAAGACTAAAATTGCCTGCAAGCCATAAATTTGTTTAAGAGA
>RJWJ010019221.1:0-30611 GCA_004363605.1 Indri indri | reverse complement strand
TCTACACATAAATCATCTCATGTTTTCTTTGTAAAAATAACTTTTCAAGCTGCTGAAATCTAGTTTGTATGGACATGGCTCTAGCATACTATGCACCCAAAACAATAGATGTTATTAATTTTACTAAGTTAAAATACAAAAATTTTTATCAAGTTTGTTAGTGATTTAAGCATTAGTTTTTGCCAGGATAATGGTAATTTATTCTCTCACACTTTTATGTCTTGGTTCAAATGTCAACTTCTCAAGGAGACTTTTCTTGAAAAGTCTATTCTAAATTTAAACCCCTTTCCTCAAAGTACCCACTAACCAACCCCGCTTATTATTCAAGCACTTACCAACACCTAAAATGTTTCAAAAAGTTATGTATTTTTCCCTCTATCTCATCCCTCTACAAAGTAAGCTCCATTAAAGCAGACATTTTTTTCTTTGCTGTTTATTTCTGTATCATAAGCAACAACAGCTCATGCTAATAGTTCTCAAAAATATTTGTTAAATAAGTGAATGAATTGATACCTCTCGTTAATGTACTTTGAGAAAAATGTTCTGAATCTTTTATTTTGAGAAAGTGATTACAGAATATAACTCACTTTGTTTTTCAATGAAAGAATACTGCTTCTTATTCCAGAAAGACATCCATCATTCTTTCTTTATTTTTAGAGTTCCTGCTTAAACATCTATTGCATGCAGTGTTCTATATAATTATAACTGTACTGAACAGGTTTTAGTGTGAAAGAGACTGTTGGTACTCACTACATCTCCATATGCTTATTGACATTTCACAGCCTCCCTTGCTGGCATTTTGAGAGTGTATGACTAGTATCTGACCAGTGAAATACGTCATCAGCATTATTTCATAGTCAGTCTTGTAAGAACTGGGTACCTCTTCTATCTCTCACCTTTCTCTGTCTCGGTGACACTTGGCAAAGTTAAAGAAAAAAGAGGACTACGTGGTCCATACAAAATTGATCATTAGCAAATGGTAAATATTAAGTGAGCTAAGCCAGTGAACTTTCTGTTTTTTCTTTATTGCTAAATCAAATCCTATAAGCTAATATAGAACTTGTATTAGAAATTAGGTACTACTGAATTTTTTTGACATGCAAAGAATAATAATAATAATAAATAAGTAAATATGGAATCATTGTTTTTGCAGTCATATAATGATAAGAAGAAAGAAAATACAATTTAGAGTCTAAAATCATAATGATCTCTAATTTTTGGTAGAAAAATATTGATAATATTTAGTAACTTGGAAAGAAACTCATTGGTTTCCTAAACTTGATTTTGGAAAAGATCAGAGCTTTAGTGTATTTCGTCAAGGCATTTCAAGAAAAAGAAAGCAAAGAAAGGTGAGCTCATATAAAATTTCCTGTTTGCAAATAGCAATTAAATATGTCAGAGAAAGTCCAGAAATTCAGAGTCTGGCACAGATGGGGTAAAAATATCTCATTCTAGATCCCAAAAGTAAAGATGGATTCTTAAAATGCTTTGAGCTTCAAGGGCCCCAAAATGTATTCTCATGTATATTAAGTACAAAGATAGAATTATGATATGGTGCCAGTAAAATTTCTCAGTTGAATGATACCTCAAGGTAAAGCATAAATTAAAGGTATAGCCATGCACAGAGTTTCAAATAATCTCAAATTATCACCATTATATTTGTGTCAACTTACATTTCTTCTTCACTCTTCTGCTTATTTTGGGTTTGGTGGTGTTTCCAGGTCATAGCTTCATATCTCTTATGTTAATGTCTTTTTGATTTCCAGGCATCTTTAATGAAAAACATTGAAATGCTTTATGTTTAAGATGCCATTTTAACATTTGATGTAAACTGTTGAAATGCCATGTTGTAGGCTGTCTTAGAAATCATATTTCTCTCACTCAGCATTTTCCATTTCTCTAAAGAAGGAAGAAGATGAGGGAAGGGACTTAGAGCCTCATTATTCTATACATTTATCTAGGTATTTAGATAAGTAACCATATGTTTGTTTTATTTTAAATTACCACTTAGAGAAACTTATGCATCTTATGTAAATCTTAATATAATCTTTTATTTAAAATGACATTTTGTTTGTGGACATGATTGCTTTTAACTTTATTATAGTTGAACATTCCCTTCAATTATTAAAATATTTTAAATCAATATGTAACCGATTTTGCTCACATACTTTTATACTTATTATATTTAAGCCTTTATTACAGGTTTGATGCTCACCTTTGCTTTATATAAAGCATCAAATTTTTACAGGCCCAAAAGATTTCAGAATGTCTTCTGGGCAGCAAAGCCAAATCAATCTCCATTGGCTACCCCAAAATGCTCTAATTAACTGAAATACTAGCCAAAAATTTATTGCCTTGGTTTCGTATATTGCTAGGGACAAAGAGAACAGCATTATACTGTGAAATAGAGTTAGGCATAAATTGAACTTTATTGGTACCATATTTTCTTAATAACTCACATTTTGTACCAACAAGCTTTCATTTTTTCATTATTTAATGTTGGCCTGAAAAGCATAATGTTTTGAGGTTATGTGCAATACCAAAGCATTCTGGAGGCCGGCTACAGGTTTCTGCAGTTAGAATTCTCCCTCAGGCACTACCATGCCTAGTTCTTCCTGAAGTATGTGTTGCACTTTTTTTCCCCCAGAACTTCTTCTATTCAAGGATGTCCTGAATGTTTATTCTAACCTGATTTATTGTTTGAGACGTGAACTTAACTACATAAGTAGAGAGACACAATTCTTTTTTTTTCTTTTTTTTTATTTCTGTATATTATGGGGGTACAAATGTGTAGGTTACGTTGACCTTCCCCCCCACCCCCAGTCAGAGCTTCAAGCGTGTCCATTCCCTAGATGGTGCGCATCGCACTCATTATGTACATATCCATTCCCTCCTCCCCCCTCCCATCTGCCCAACGCCCAGTAAATGTTATTCCTATATGTTCACTTAGGTGTTGATCAGTGAAACCACTTGGCTGGTGAGTACACGTGGTGCCTATTTTTCCATTCTTGGGATACTTCACTTGGTAGAATGGGTTCCAGCTCTATCCAGGAGAATACAAGAGGTGCTATATCACCGTTGTTTCTTAAAGCTGAATAGTACCTCATGGTATACATATACCACATTTTATTAATCCACTCATGTATTGATGGACACTTGGGTCGTTTCCATATCTTTGCAATTGTGAATTGTGCTGCTATAAACATTCGAGTGCAGATGTCTTTTTTATTGAATGTCTTTTGTTCTTTTGGGTAGATGCCCAGGAATGGGATTGCTGGATCAAACGGTAGATCTACTTGTATCTCTTTAAGGTATCTCCATATTGCTTTCCACAGATGTTGCGCTAGTTTGCAGTCCCACCAGCAGTGTATGAGTGTTTCTATCTCTCCACATCTATGCAAACATTTATTGTTTTGGGACTTTTTGATAAAGGCCAGTCTCACTGGAGATAAGTGATATCTCATTGTGGTTTTGATTTGCATTTCCTTGATGAATAGAGATGCTGAGCGTTTTTTCATATGTTTCTTAGCCATTAATCTGTCTTCTTTTGAAAAGTTTCTGTTTGTGTCCTTTGCCCACTTTTTGATAGGGATGTTAGATTTTTTTCTTGCTGCTTTTGCTGAGTTCTAAGTAGATTCTAGTTATCAGCCCTTTATCAGATGTGTAGCATGTGAAAATTTTCTCCCATTCTGTAGGTTTTCTAGTTTGTTCTCGTGACAGTTTCTTGGCTGTGCAGAAGCTTTTTAATTTGATCAGGTCCCATTTATTTATTTTGGTTGTTGCTGTGATTGGCTTTGGGGTCTTCTTCATAAATTCTTTGCCTAGGCCAATGTCTATAAGAGTATTTCCAACATTTTCTTCTGGAATTCTAATAGTTTCACTCCTTAGGTTTAAGTACACCGTGAGTTGATTGTTGTGAGAGGTGAAAGTTATGGATCCTGTTTCAGTCTTCTACATGTGGCTATCCAGTTTTCCCACCACCATTTATTGAATAAGTATTCTTTTCCCCAGTGTATGTTTTTGAGAGAGACACAGTTTTAAATTGAGTTGAAACAATAGGTGATACCTCCAAAATATAGTGTGCATATTACTTAAGCAGGGATTTTTTCCTTTCCATTGCTATGTATAAGTATGATACGCAAGGTTAATATTTTTATATACCAACAGAAATATTTTTCTATACATATTACTTTATACTAATATGTAAAATTAATTTACTATTAATTTACTCAATAGAATATTTTATACATACTGATTCTTATAGTATGCAATACATCAGACTAAAGAGTTTACAGATATCAACTCTTACTCTGGACATTTAAAATACTGGGTTTAGAGCATTATGTCTGAAATAATAAAAAGAGCAGGATCAATTCGTTCCCAAAGGAGGAGTCTATGTATATAATCAAGGGGAGGACTTGACATATGGAGGTAAAGCAAGAGATTATGCACTTGAGAAAGATTCTTCTCTGATTGTTCACTACTCTATGAAGACTGGGCTAACTTCAGAAAGGGGAACAAAAATCCCAGATAATTTGATGTGATAGCATGATTAATGTCCCCCCCAAAGATACCCACATTCCTAACTGCTGGAACCTGAGAACATGTTATTTTACACTGTAAAAGAGGCTTTGCAGATGTGACTAAGGATCTTGAGGTAGGGAGATTATCCTAAACTATCTGTAGAGGCCCAGTGTAATCACAAGGGTCCTTGTAAGAGGGAGATAGGAGGATAAATCCCAATAGTAGTTGTGACAGAAGGAGCAAGAGGTTGGAATTGAGAAATGGGCCAGGAGCCAAGCAATGCTGAAAAAGGGAAGGGAATGGATACTCTCTGCAGCCTTGAGAAGGGACTCAGCCCCGTTAACACCTTGATTTTAGTTTTCTGACCTCCAGAACTGTAAGAGAATACATTTTTGTTTTAAGCCACTAAATTCGTTGTAATTTGTTACAGCAGCAAGAGGAGCTAATTCATTTGAGAAAGACAAGCTGTACCCCGATTCCAAGTAGAACCTGATGAGAAGTCAAGATTTTAGAATTCTCTAAGACCTAATTTGAGTAGGAAAAGTGTACCAGAAAACTGTAATTATAGAGACACACTGTTCTGAGATTATATGTATATTTTTTGCTACCTGGCTGAATGGTTGCCAACAATAGAAATGAAGTTTAGTTATAGATAAAGAAAGGTTGTTGCATTACTTCACAGTTTCATTCCTACTAAACTGACTTATTCTTTGCCTTGATTCATTTAAGTTTGAATTCGGAGAATACAGATCCTTAGCTTTGCTTTGCAAAGCACATTGTCAGTTTTCTATCAGACATAAAAAGGAAGAGAGAGAGAGAGAGAATATATTGAAAGACTTAAACCAAATCAGGCTTTCCTAACAGTCTCATCAGTAGACTAGGATCACTTAATGCATTTTGTTAAATAAGACACTTAGAGTTTGTTGTTCAATTTCCAATTAAAAGGAGAATCCCCATGAGTTCCCTGAATGTCTTGTTAAGATTAAATCTTCGATGACTGTTTGTATTTGCTTCTTACTGTGTTATGGAAAGTATAAGATTGATTACTATAATGAAGTGGCAATTTCTAGACTGACAAAACAGCTATAAGTGAGAAACAATCCTGTTTAATTCAGGACCAGAAGCCAATCAATATATATAAACACTATTATATTTAATATTTATCTTCAATTTATTTTAGCTTTTATAAAATCTAGATGAAATAATATTTGAGATATTTATTTTAAATATTTTAATGCCTTTTTCATTCCCTTCGGTAAAAGATACTTACGCCAATCAGTGTTTTTCATATTTTGAGCTTTAATTTCAATTTTCCATATAAAATATTTAAGTTCCTAAAAACAAAGTTGAGGCATATAGATGCGGCTGGACTTTTTGGAAAAAAAGAAGTGGGGAGAGGAAGTTTTTAGCATCTCCAACATAGCAATGCTCTATTGAGCTGCCTCCTCACATAATGACATTGATCGACTCTATTATTTGTTAATTTACTCCCCTACACACACAAACCTATAGTCTATTTTCTACAGAAGAGTAGCAGTGATCTTTTAAAAACGTAAATAAAATCACAAACCCTTCAGTGGTTTTCCAGTTAATAATGTTCTAGATTACCTGTTATTTGCCTGAAAAAATACTCATCATGCAGTAATTAATTAGATTCCCAAACTGTAGCCACTTTGACCATCTATCTAGTAATTTTGAAATCGTGGTTACATTGATCAATTTTCCTATGTTGAAAATATTAAGCTCTTTTGGTATTTACTAACCTTTTAAATATGGCATTTAAAATATTAATTAATTAATTATTAATAAACATGATATGGAACAATAATTTCTTTCTAGATTGGGAGAAGAGTTTTGGAGTATTTCAAATATGGAATTATTTTGCATTTATTGTAATTAAGTTGCAATTAGTTATTTCATTTTGCTTAAAACATTATTCTGCCTGTATCTTAGAATTTCATAGTATTATTTTAGTGAGGGTAGTATCTGTGTTACCTTAATAATGTACTCAGATTCCTATGGAAGGGAATTGAAAACATGAGTCTATTCTTTAAGTAGAAATACATACTTATTTGTTTCAATAACACAGACCATTAATTGATAGAGGTAGATGCATTCTTATAGAATGAAAACCTTCTATAGATTTTAGGCATATTTATTTTGCCCAGACTCATAGTCAATATTCCAGAAAAGATCTTAATGGAATTGAGCCTTGTAATTTCTGTAGGTCTGTGTTAAGAAACTTCCAGAAAATTTCTAATTTATAGCTGATAAATTATAAAAGTAAAATATTAGAATAAACTTTCCCCCAGATATTTCAATAATTTTATTTGAACCTTGAATTGTGGATATTCACAAATCAGAACAAGAAGATAGAGCCAAAATGTCTTTTTATTAATTCTTTATAAATAAATTAGTTTGTTGGAATTGGATTTGCTTGAATTTTTCACTTGTGACTTTCTGAAGCTGCTTATTCAATAGCCAAATATTTTTAAAAGGTAATATATAATGGTCTAAACTTTTGAACGTTTTAGAAGCTTTAAAAATTATAAAGATAAATGTTGGAGACCATGGTAAGCAGTATCAATATAAATAAATAAATATTTTCAATAAATATGAATTTTAGTGAAATTTCTATTCAAGTACCATGATTCAGATGAAGTCAGGTTCACAATTATTAGTCAAACTTGTTTCATTGTCCATTTAAAATATATTTGTATGGTCAATATGATTGATATTTTGTTAGCATTTAAATGACTATAAATATTATCCCCACATTTTCTCTTTTAAAGTAGTTGTTAATTTTAACCATGTAGCACATAAAACAAAAGAAAAATATAAGTGGTAGAACGAGTTTTCAATGTTATTACTATTTCTTATTCTTTTTCTGTCTTTATGTAAATAATAACATTATTGTGTATGGAATTTATTTGAGCACAATACTCTGGACATAGTAAATAATATTGAAGTCAGGAACAATCCATTTAGGTGAATTGCATTTGTTCTGTACCACATATTTAAAGTAATAACTTAACCATAACCACCTCTTACAATGGAATAGATGATGTTCTGAGAGAGAGATAAAACAAAATAAAAATAAAGTATGTAAATTAATGAAAATACATTAAACCATCTGGAAGTAATTATATGTCACTTCCAAATGCAAAAATCAGTACTTATACCAGTGATCTGATAGAATATTTGTCAAAACACCCTCAAAAGTTGATAGTTAAAATAATCATGATCTATATGCTTAATGTAATCTTTGTCTTATCATATATAGTTTAGTAAAAATCATTTTGAACCATATAACTTAATTGTAAAACAGCCCTGGATATAAATGAAACAAAGCAGAATCTATGCTTGAGGTCATAATAGATTCCAGATAGTCTTAAGTGACAAAAATGTTAACTGAATAAAGGATAATAACTATAATAAGAAGCTGGATTCTAACTTCGGATTTAAATTTCCTGTGGATGTGTTATCTTCCCTGTGGTTTCTACTTGAAAGTCACAATTAGTTTATTATTACTTAACAGTAGGAAGTCTTATGAAGTTCAATTTTGTGAAGGTCTGAAACTCTCTTTAATTATCCTCCAGGACTCTGAGACTATGTTATGAAACTTTTGAGTTTTAATATTTTTGTCTTTATTCAATTTTACCAATTAAACTATATAGTAAGTGCATTAAACAAGTTCAATAATTAAGCAACTCTTCAAAGGATCCTTTTGGAAAAGAATGCATTTTTCCATAGCAATTTACACAGTTCCATGCTAAATTTTAAGTGATCAATATATAACTTATGTTTGCCTCTTTCAAAAATATCTTTATATCAGATAGCCTTTAAAATGGTACACAATCCATATTGAGAGTTTGAATTGGAAATATTAATGACATTGTTGCTTCTAATATAATATGTAATTAATTATTTTTAACTGAATTAAAAATATTACACATAAATCATTGTATCTGGCTATTTTTTAGGCAAGATTACAGACCGTTTTCTGTTTGAACTCATGCAACATACTTCTGTGTATTGCTTAGTATTATGTGTCAGCTTGGGTAGGCCGTAGTATTCATTTATTTAATCAAACTCTAATTCATGTGTTGCTGTGAAGGTATTTTGTAAATGCAGTTAATATCTATAATTAGTGACTTTAAGTAAAGATTACCCGCTATAATTTGGGTGGATGTCATCAAATCATTCGGAGATATTAAGAACAAAACTTGAGGTTTTTCAGAGCAGAAATCCTGCCTGAGCTTTCAGCCACTGGCTGACCTTGAAAATTTCAAGCACAAGACTGAAATATCAGCCTTGTCTGAGTTTTTAGCTTGTCAGCCCGGCCTGTCCTACAGATTTTGGACTTGGCGACCTTTATAATTCTGCGAGCCGATTCTTTAAAATAAAACTTTCTTCTCATTCTCTAACTACATAGAAGGATGAATAGATAGATGATAGATGGATAAAGGTGCAGATGTGAATATATCCTGTAACGTCTGTATCTCTGGAGAACTCTAACATGCTTTCCAACCACCAGTCTGTTTTCCATTTCTTTCTATAGTTTTATCATTTCACTAATATTGCATAAATGGATCATATAGTATAAAACCTTTGAGTTTTGATTTGTTTTTGTTTTACTCAGCATAATTCTTGGAAATTCGTCCAGGTGTTTTCTTTTTATTACTGAGTAGTATTCCATGATATAGATGTATCACACTTCGTCAATCTATTCACTGATTTAAAGACATCTGGATTGTTTCCAGCCATGGCAATTATTAATATTAATATGAATAAAGCAGCTATAGAAATTACTTTATGAGTATTTGCATTAGCATAAATCATTATTTCTCTGAGCTATATGCCCAGTAGTCTACTTGCTTGCTCTGATAGTTTGCATGTTTAGTTAAGTAAGAAATTGCCTGCTTTCTTACTGAAAGAAAATACAGTAACTTTACAGTAGCTTTACATGCCCTTGATAAATATAAAAGCAATCCAGTTTCTCAGTATCCTCATCAGCAGTTGGTGTTTTCATTAATTTTTTTAAATTTTATTTTAGCCACTCTGGTGGGTGTGTAGTGCTACCTCATTGTGGTTTTAGTTTGCATTTTTCCTAATAGTTAATTATGTTAAACATCTATTTTTGTTATTTGTCATCTTCATGTTTTCTCAAAATGAAATATATTGATTCCTCCCATCCTATTTTTCTTTTCAAAATGATTTTACTTATTTGAATTTTTTACATTCTATATAAATATTAAAATAATATTGTCCGATCAAAGTATCTGGCTGAGATTTTTATAGAAATTTTAAGAAACTTGTATTTGAATTTGGAGAGAATTGACATATTTAATATGCTGAGTTTTACAATCCATGAACATAGTCTGTGTTTCCATTTATTTTACTTTTTTTGATTTCTTTCATCAGAATTTTTTGGTTTTATCATGCAAGTGCTATATATGTTTTGTTAGACTTACACCAATATATTTCTTCTTTTGAGTCACAGTAAATGGTATTATATTTTCAGTTTTGGTGTTCATGTGCTCCTTGCTGATATATAGAAATATGATTGATTATTTTTATTGATCCATAATA
This sequence comes from Indri indri, assembly GCA_004363605.1. NCBI lineage: Eukaryota > Metazoa > Chordata > Mammalia > Primates > Indriidae > Indri > Indri indri. Next base: position 20,495 of record RJWJ010019221.1, on the reverse strand, counting down.
CTGGTAGATACTTATGGGGTACATGTGATATTTTGTTACATGTATATGTTGTGTAACAATTGAGTATTTAGAGTATCCATCATCTCCAGTATTTATCATTTCTATGTGTTGGGAACATTACAGGCCCTATCTCCTAGTTATTTTGAAATACACAATACATTGTTTTTAACTATAGTCACCCTATTCTGCTATCAAACATTAGAAGTTATTTCTTTATCTAACTGTATATTTGTACCCATTAACCAACCTCTCTTCACCCCCACCCCACCCACACCCTTCCCAGCCTCTGGTATCTGTCATTCTACTCTCTTCCTCCAACTGATCAACTATTTTAGTTCCCAGATATGTGTGAGAACATGTGATATTTCTTGTTCTGTGCCTGGCTTATTTCACTTAACATAATAACCTCAAGTTCCATCCTTGCTGCAAATGATGTGATTTCATTCTTTTTTACAACCAAATAATATTCCACTGTGTATCTGTATATCACATTTTTTTTACACATCTGCATGTCGATGGACACGTAGGTTAATTAATGGGGATGCAGACATCCCTTTGAGATACTGATTTCCTTTCCTTTAGGTGAATACACAGTAGTGGGATTAGTGGATAGTAGGGTAGTTCTATTTTTAGTTCTTGCAGAAATACTCTTTTTACATAGTAGCTATAGTAATTTACATTCCCACCAACAGCACTAACAGTGTATAAGAGTTCCCTTCTCTTCACCTCCTTCACATCTGTTATTTTTTGTCTTTTTAATAATAGCCACTTTCACTGGGGTAAGGCTATTTTTTTCCTTATTTTTTTGATTTGCATTTCTCTGATGATTAATGATGTTGAGCATTTTTAAATACACCTTTTGGTCATTATTTGTATGCCTTCTTTTGAAAAATGAAGAAATGTCTATTCCTTATTCATTCATATCTTTAGCCTTTTTTTTTTTTTTTTTTTTTTTTTTTTTTTTTTTTTTTTTTTTTTTTTTTTTTTTTTTTTTTTTTTTTTTTTTTTTTTTTTTTTTTTTTTTTTTTTTTTTTTGAAGACACGGTCTCTCTCCGTTGCTCTGGCTGGAGACCTTACTGCTGTAACCTTGAACTCCTGGGCTCAAGTCATCCACCTGCCTCAGATTCCTGAGTAGCTAGGACTACAGGTGTATGTCACCACACCCAGCAGTAACAAGGTATCACTATGTTGCCCAAGCTGGTCTTGAACTTCTGTTTTTCTGATTCAGCCTAGTGGACAAGTACCAAGCTTTCAGTAACAGTTTCATCTCAAAGGAAAAGGCTATGCCTTCTAGAATATTATAAATTTTCATTTCAGATTTATTTGATCTTTTGTCCTTCTTGAGGTGATTTCATCACTGTTATAAGATGCTTTTTTCCCCTCAAATAAGTAACTCAACCATATAATTTTATTGTTACAATGGTGTACCAGAGCACTTCATAAAATATAATGTAACAACTGATTTTCTTGGCTTTAAAAAGCATTCATTGGGACTTCTGTAATTCTTTAAATTTATCTTACCACTAAGCAACATTACCTAACATTTCTCTTTTTTTACAACCAATCCATAATCTAGAAAACATACTTTTGCATTCATCATTGAAACCATGCTGATTTATATAGTAAACTACTTTACCATTGACTATTTATGTCAATGAAATAAAGGCTAAAACAAATTTTGTCACTTTACAAAACTTTTATGCAACCATATTAACTATCATGGTAGAACCTTCCAGTTTAATAAAGTTGAATAATTGCGTAACACATTTATAGACACATAATATTCTGATACCAAGATGTTTTGTTTCTCCAAATCTCAAGCAGTAAAAAAGTACTAAAACAGATGCAAGTGAATTCAGGTATGTGACTAAAGATATCTTTGTGATGAGTTGTTAATGGAAAATACTTTCAACAATGAGAGATTATCTCTCTGGTGAACATTTCTTCAGAAAGCAGATTTATTTGTTTTGTATGTCCTACATAACACATGGGGTGAATTAATGTATAACATAGTAAAACACTTTAAATATCAAGCTCGATGATTACTCTATCTTTGTAGATGATACAGAAAACATTAAAAACAAAGTACAAAACTTTTCATATTTAACACAACTAAAACACGTTATATAGTCACATACATAAACAACTGAAATGTAAAGTAGAAAGTGACAATAAAAAATTATTGATAATACAGTATAAGATAGTTTAGAAGGTGAGTAAATTACTGTTGCCACACAAGATCTCATGAAGAGGTGGAGGAGGAAATGATTTGTATGTAATTAACATTCCAAGAAAAAAAAGAAAAGAAAGAACAATTCAGCCTTTTAATTTTTCCCTCGATCTGCTTTCCTACCTATTTACCTACTTAGATGTAAAATTTAAAAGTAGAGTTGTATTCCTTATATTCCTTAAATACTTAGGAAAAGACAGTGAAAATTTGATAAACTCTCAAGGCTCAAGTGATACTGTTAAAAATATTTTATCAAAAACAAACAGCCAAAATTTTAGATCCGGATTGACCTTTATTATTAACACCTTAGAGGACAGATTTCTTTCAGGTACATTTTTTTAAGGGAAAATTATATATTTGTGCAGACAGTATCCATCTTTTGAATTGAGGATTTGAGTCTTTAAGTAGTCTAGAATATACGAAAAGCTCAGATCTATAACACAAAAATGAAATAGCTATACAATAATAACTCACACTAAATAATACAAATCCTTAAAACTATATTTAGGCATAATTTTTATCTAAGAAAGGTTCTCCTCTATGTGCAAAGAATATTCACTTTGATAAATCGGACATTTTCCAGAAAGCACAAGTGTTGCATTAAAGAATGAAAAGCATAACATAACTCAGCTAACAGATCAACAGACATGACCTTAATGATTGAAACAGCCAAATAATGAAAATTTTATTTCCTACATGTCTTAATACCAAATTTATACTATGTTAAATATAAATTCTAAAATAATTAGATATTAATCATCTCTTTAATTTGTGATTATAAGATAGGAACTAAGCTAAAGTATTAACTTTGTAGCATATGTTAAATATCTATCAAATAGTTTAAATAAGACTGTTAGAAAATTATAACATTATAGTATAGATTTATATTTTAATCTGTTATAAAAATGGAATCTTTAGATAGTTACTTATATAATTATATTAATTAAAATATAAAATATAATGATTTGTATAACCTATAATTCAAATCTTCCAGTAATTCTAATTGATATACTGCATCATTTACCTATATTTATTTTCTTTCTTTGTGTTAAAGATTGGTCTGATAATCTTAAGATTAACTAGTATATGCGAATACTTCTTTATGAGTTCATTTTTGGGGCTTTTCATATAAAATGTACATGTTAAATAAGTTATATAATATTAAACTTTTTTCCCAGAATACATTGTTCTCAAATTCTGGAAAATATTCATAGGGAGAAATGTAAATAACAGAAAACAAATCTTTTCTTAAAATAATAACTTCAAAAAACTTCAGAAAAGAAAGATTGAGGGACTGTGTTTTTCCAGAGTAATAAATCTAAAAACTGCCTAACTTAATAAACAAACAAACAAAAAAAAAAAAAGCAAGAGGTTACTGGAGATATACCGAGCTCATTATTATTCTAAATAAAAAACAGATTTTCATTTTTAAACTATCTGAATGTAAATTTGTCTGGTTACTAAGGATTGATGAATAAATCTTATTATATTATGCTTTACTCTGTGTATTTTGAAAATCACTGCCATAAATTTGTGACTCTTGAGAAATTCCATAATTTACAGAATCCATGACACTAATAGTATCTTTCTTTTGAGTTTAGGAAATCAATTTACTTCTCAGTTGAAGCTCTTCAGGAGTAGGGGGACTGCTAGGATGACAGTTACAGTTCTGTAAGTTTATTTGAGGCTAGACTATATGTATATGTGTGTCCATGCATACATATATATGTAGATTATTTGAGTGTGTGTGTTCAATTTACTATTTATATTTTGTATATTTGCTAGATACTATACATACAAAAGTTATAATTTTAAGTTCACACATAAATCATTTTTTCTTCTTTAAAGAAAGCATAATTCTATAAATTTTATGATTGACATGATTAATATAGGATTGAAAATTCAAATCCCATCATTGATTTGTGTCAGGTTTTTTTAAAGTCGTAGCTATCTTTTTTAAAAATGTTTTTTTATTTCAGAATATTATGGGGGTACAAATGTTTCGGTTACAAAAATTGCTCTTGTACCATTTGAGTTGAAGTTATAAGTGTGTCCATCCCCCAGATGGTGTGCTCTGTACCTGTTAGGTATGAATTTACCCATCCCCTTCTTACTCCCACATGCTTGGTTTCCAAAGAATGTTATTTCCATATGTGCACATTAGTGTTGATCGATTAGTTACAATTTAATGGTGAGTACCTGTGGTGTTTGTTTTTCCATTCTTGTGATACTTCACTTAGAAGAATGGTCTCCAGCTCCATCTAGGATAGTACAAGAGGTATAAGTTCACTATTGCTGTTTTTTTGTTTTTTTGTGTGTGTTTTGGCTGAGTAGTACTCCATGGTGTACATAAGAATCTTTTACATAAGATTATCTCAATACTTATGCTTGCTTTATATATATTATCAAACTTCTTATCAAATTCCTTCATCATGTATAGTTTATATGCTTGAAATTAAATGACCCTTGGAATCTGGGACAATTTACTCTTCTGAAGGCAAAGCTGACTTCAGTGTTATTTCTTTGATTTTACAAATGTACAAATGAAGAAATGGATGACAGATGATTAAATATTTTGGTACTTGCAGCTACAAACAAAATAAAATTCAAAACCAAGAGAACTGTCATCATTACATATATATCTATAATTATAGTGGTAGCATGGGCTCCAGGATTGTCTGATTTAATGGATCAAAAATGTTATATATACTTGCCCTGTGCTCTTCTCTCTCTCCATTTATTATCTTTAGTTCTAGCTTCATATCGAGATAGCTACAACAGTTTCAGAAATCATAATGTGCTTGACACTACCCAGAGGAAGAGTAAAGAGTTCCTCTTTGAGTTTTTCTTACATCTCCTTGGCCAGAACTTGATTATCTGCTCATCTCTGAACCAATCACTGTCAAGGAGAACTGAGAACCCAGATACAAAACCTTCCTCATATTGTCATCTACAACAAAGCAGACAAAAATATACGTTGGGGAAAAGAATAACTATTTAATAAATGGTGCTGGGAAAACTATATAACCACATGCAGAAGATTAAAACTGGATCCCCACCTCTCACCTCTCACAAAAAGCAACTCACAATGGATAACAGACTTAAATGTAAGGTGTGAAATCTTAAGAATTCTAGAAGAAAATGTTGGGAAAACATTGGCCTTAGCAAAGAATTTATGAAAAAAAAAAAAAAACCCAAAGCAATCACAGCAGCAACAAAAATAAATAAATGGGACCTGATTACATTAAAAGGCTTCTGCACAGCCAAGGAAACTATCATTAGAGCAAACACATAGCCTACAGAATAGGAGAAAATATTTGCATGCAACACATCTCATAAAGGGCTGATAACAAGAATCCATTTAGCACTCAAGAAAATTAGCAAGAAAAAATCAAACAACCCATCAATAAATGGGCAAAGGACACGAACAGAAACTTTTCAAAAGAAGACAGAATAGTGGCCACAAACATATAAAAAAGTCTTCAATATTTCTAATCATTAGTGAAATGCAAATGAAAACCGTAATGAGATATCACCTAACTGCAATGAGACTGGCCTTTATTAAAAAGTCCCAAAACAACAAATGCTGAAGTGAATGTGGAGAGATAGGAACATGCTCACACTGCTGGTGGAACTGCAAATTAGTACAATCTCTGTTGAAAGTAATTTGGAGATATTTCAAAGAAGTAAAAATACAAGTACCATTTGATTCAGCAATCCCATTATTAGGCATCTACCCAAAGGAAAAAAAGACACTCTATAATAAAGACATCTGCACTCGAATGTTTATGGCAGCATAATTCATAATTGCAAAGATGTGGAAAAAACCAAGTGCCCATCAATACATGAGTGGATTAACAAAATGTGGTATGTGTATACCATGGAATACTACTCAACTACAAAACACAATGGTGAACTAACACCTCTTATATTATTCTGGATAGAACTAGAGCCCATCCTTCGAAGTGAGGTATCACAAAGATGGAAAAACAAACTCCACATGTTCTTGTCATCAAATTGGTACTAACTGATCAACACTAAAGTGCTTATATGGTAGTAATATTCACTGGGTGCCGGGCAGGTGGGAGCGGGGTGGTGAGGGTGGGTCAACTCACAACTAATGCACGTGGAACACACCATATGGGGGAAAGGCATGCTTGTAGCCCTGGCTTGGGTGAGGCCAAGGCATTATATGTAGCCAAAACGTTTGTACTCCCATAATATTCTGAAATAAAAAAATATGAAACAATAACCATTTCTCACTTACTATGCATTTGTGCATCATCAAAATTGCTTTTTAAGACACATAATAAAATGTAGTTATAGGGATAGCATGTAGTTTTCTCTTAAAATGTAATGTCAATACAGTATTTTTCTCTACTGACAAAAAATTGACATTTATCTAAAGTCCCTACCCATCACCACTGTAAACAAGGTTCAGAGAGAAATATTTTCAAAATGCAGGCAAAGAAAAATCACATACGACTTTATCAAAAGCTAAAAATATAAAATACCAAACACTAATGTCAAATTCTTTAAGCTCTTGTGCTGTGTAGTAGAATTGATCTTGCTACATAAAATAGGCCTAAATATAGAGGGAACATGTGAACTATCAGGCTTATTCCTCTAATCACCTAAACCCCCAAACTTGAATTTAAAGGTTTAATTGGACCCAAGGTCATACACGAGCTCCAGGAAAAAAAGAAAAAAACTGTAGACATATTGACTTATAATACTTGGGGGAACAAAAGAGTAAAGTAAGGTAAGCTTGAGCCCTGCTACTTAAGTGAGAAGAGACAGGGAAGGAGATGGAAAGAGATTCCTTAGTCCTCTCCTGTGAAAGTAAACATTTCGATCACTTACTCGTTTTTTTGTGGGGATTATGGGAGCCTAACTAAATAATTCAGATACAGAGCAAGTATCTGTTTACAACTAAAATCATACCAAATGTTGAAATATTTAACATGATCCACCAAGAATGCAGCGAAGATGCCTGGTTTCAACGCTTCTACTCAATATTGTACTGAATGACTTAGTGATTACAATAAGACAAAATAAGAAGAAGAAGGAGAAGGAAATAAGAAAGAAACGCATAACGATTGACAAAAAATGAAAAATTTCCCTATTTATAGGTTACGTTATTGTTTATGCAGGAAATTCCAAGGAATATAAAAAAATTAAGTAGAGCTATTAAATGAATATAGCCAGATAAAATCACAGGATACAATATTAGAATAAAAAATCAATTCTGCAGTTATATGCCACCACTAATCATTTGGAAAATAAAACTTTGAAATTCCATTTACAATAACATCAACATTATTAATAAATACATTTTAAAAATTGTGCAACACCTTTGCAAAACATATATGTGGTAAAATTAAAATCTACAGAAATGGACAAATATACTGTTTTTATAAATTTGAGGATGCATTGTTGTTCTCAAAGATTTATCAATAGTATTAACAAAACACAAACAAAATTTTAGAATCTGTTTATGTACTTACTTATGACAAAGTGACCTTAAAGTTTGTTTTAAAAAAAAGGTAAATAAAGAAGAAAAATTTTTTAAAAAGGGTTGGAGGGGTTGCATAAGCTTGAGCAAAGGTTTATTCTAATCACTACATTGTAATATTGACAAAAATATTACAAAAATATTACTTAATATAAGTCATCATTACTCAATAATAAAATGTCAAGGAATTAATCTTTACACTATGATTAATTGATTTTTGGCAAAGTTGAAAAATAAGTCAATTGAGGAAAGGAAAATCTTTTCAACAAATGGTTTTGAAACAACTGGATACCCATATGGGAAAAAAAAGGAAAAAAATAAAACAACTGATCCATACTTCACACCATATTCAAAAATGAACTTGGAATGGGACATAGCCTAAGTATAAAAGATAAAACCATAAAATTATGAGAAATCTGGGGAAAAAAATCTTTGAAAACTTGGATTAGGAGAAAAATATTAGATGGCAAGCAAAAACCATGAGTTATAAATGAAAAATTTGATTGATTGGCATTTAATATTATTAAACATTTTTGTTCATAGAAAATTATTGTTAAGAAAATTAAAAGGTAAGCAATAGACTGGAACAACGTATTTGTAAATCATACATACAACAAATGACTTTGTTCAGTTTATGTAAAGAAATCTTATAGCCAAATTAAAAAATGATGGGCATAAAAACTACAACTGTTGATGAGGATTTGAAGCAACTTGAATTCTAATATACCACTGCTGGGAATGTGAAATGGTTGCAAATACTTTGGTTAGCAGAAAAATTCTCATTCACCTACCACATGGCAATGCAATTCTACCCTAAATATTTAACAAAGAAAAAACAAAATTATAAGTCCATGCAAAATTTTGTATGTGGATATTCCTAGCAGCTTTATTTGCAACGAAAAAGTGGAATCAACCCAAATGTTCTTCAATATTTTAATATGTAAATATATTAATCTACACCTATAAAATAAATGAATACTCAACGGTGAAAAGAAACTACTTAAGACAGTCAACAACATGTATACATCTCAAAATCATCATGCCGAATGAAAGAATCCTGACACAAAAAAGTACTTTCTATGTGATTCCATTTGTAGAAAATGCAAACTGATCAATTAATATATTAACTGTGACAGTTAATTTTATGTGTCAACTAGACTGGAACATGGAGTGCCAAGATATATGCTAAAACATTATTCTGAGTTTGTCTATGAGGGTGTTTTTGCATGAAATGAACGTTTCAATGTAGACTGAGTAAAGCAAATTGCTCTTGCTAGTGAGGGTGGACCTCATCTAATCAGTTGAAGGCCTGAATAGCACAAAAAGGTTGACCCTTTCATGAGTAAGAGAAAATTCCTTCTGCCTGAGTGCCTTGAGCTGGGGCATTGGTCTTTGCTGGCCTTTGGGACTCAAACTGAAGCATCAGCTCTTCTTGAGTCTCATAGCTTCCATATGGGAAATTACACCATCAGCTCTCCTGGTTTTCAGTCTTTCTGACTTCAACTGGAACTATACATTGGGTTTTCTGGGTTTCCAGCTTGTCAACTGCAGATCTTGGGACTTTTCAGCCTCCATAATTGTGTGAGCCAATTCCTCATAATAAATTATAAATTATAATTTAGAATATATATGTTCAATATATATTATGTGAATATATGCACACGTATATTTATCTTCCATAATCATACAAGTGAATTCCTTACAATGAATTATATGCATGTGTGTATATCACATTTTTTATGTGTGTGTGTGTGTGTATGTGTATATATATAGAAAATCTTCCATTTGCTTTGTTTGTCTGAAGAACCTTGACCAATACATTGACAGCAAGCAGGTCAGTGAATAAAGGAAGGAATGAACTACAAAAAGGTATGAGAAATTTTTGGGGAGTAATGAATACGTCTTTAACTTGAATGTGCCGTTATTTTCACAGATGTATTTAAATATCAGGAGTCATTCATTCATTTTAGGTATATAAAGTGTACTCATATAAATTATTTCTCAACAAAGTTGGTTAAAAAATAAAAATGACTACCCATTGATGACTTCTTGAAGAACAGTGTTTCTACCATGCCACCACTAAGACATAAGCTATGTCCCAATCCTATGCTAATCCATTCCTTTAATTTTTATCAACTTCAGGAGGAATAAGAGATAGCTGAGAGAAAAGAGAAATTATCCCCTACCCATTTTAAACCACATTACTGAAATTAAAAAAGAAAAAATATTAAATTTAAACATATCCTTCCCTGCTACAGTGGCACTGACATTGACAAATATGGAAGGAAATATTCCGATGATCTAAAAACACCATAATGAGTGGATTAATAAAATATGGTATATGTAAACAATGGAACATTACTCAATTATAAAAAACAATGGTGATCTAGCACTTTTTATGTTTTCCCGAATAGAGCCTGAGCCCATCCTCCGAAGTGAGGTATCACAAGAATGGAATAGGCCCCACATGTACTCGCCATCAAATTGGCACTAACTGATCAACACTTAGGTGCTCACATGGAAGTGATATTCTTTGGGGGTGGGGGGTCAGGTGTGGGTAAACTCACAACTAAGAGATGCAGTGAGCTTTGGGGGGAAAGGGCATGTCTCAAATCATGGCTGGGATGTGGCAAAGTCATAACATGTAACCAAAATGTTTGTACCCCTGTAATTTCCTGAAATAAAAAAATAAAGTGTAAAAGGGTTATTAGCATTTCTGAACAATAAATAAAGCAGAAGTAGTAAGATCAACATACCGAATACATTAAGTTAAAATTCTCTTTTGCCATAACAGTTAATAGGATTTTATGTACCAATCTCATGAAAGTGTTATAGACATTTAAAAAAGAAATATATTAAATAAAAATAAAATCTATTAAAGAAAAAAAAAACACCATAAGAAACCTAGAGGAATTAAAGACTCAGCGAAAAATTCATAATTTTCCATTATCCACACAAATTGCTGGATGTTTTTGTTGTTGCTGCTGTTTGATTGATTTTTTTCTGATTTTGAGATTTCCTTCCCAGGAGATAATGATTTCTCATTGCTTGAGTTCTTGGAGTCATAGTGAAATATACCATACCCTCGTTCCCAACCATAGTACCAGGGTAAAAAATGACCCATATTGTATCAATCATATTAGCATATTGCCCTAATCAGAGTGATTGCATCATTCACATCCAATCATAGTCTACATGGGAGATTTGTTAGGTGAGCTTGGGACTGACAGAAATTTCTTTCTGTTTAATATGGATGCAAAATTTTGCAGGCTTGTAATTTTAACAACTCTCCATATGGAAGGATCTTCACTGGCAGTGAAGTGAATTATAGAGAAAGAGAGAGACTAAAGATAGAGGGAGGGAGAGAGAGCGAGAGCTCTGATAGTCTAATGTTTTCATTTGACCTCATAGATACTTCTCTGCCCAAAGCTCAAGGATATTTTATGACAGCCAAAGTATTTTTTAATTGCTTAACCTAGTTTTAATTAATTTTCTGATATCTACAACTCAATAGGTTTTTTTTATTTAGTTTTTCTTTTATTTCAGAATATTACAGGGGTACAACTGTTTTGGTTACACAAGTTGCTTTTATACTGTTTTAATCAAAGTTATAAGTGTGCCCATCCCCCAGATAGTGTCCATTGTACAAGTTAGGTATGAATTTACCCATCGCCTCCTCTCCCACCTGCTTGATTGCCATTGAATGTTACTTCCATATGTGCACGTAAGTGTTGATCGATTGGTACCAATTTGATGGTGAGCATATGTGGTGCTTGGTTTACCATTCTTGTGATACTTCACTTCAGAGAATGGGCTCCATCTCTATACGAGATAATACAAGAGGGGCTGGTTCACCATTGTTTTTTGTGGCTGAGTAGTACTCCATGGCATACTTATACCACATTTTATAAAACCACTCATGTATTGATGGACACTTGGGTTGTTTCTACATCTTTGCGAATGTGAATTGTGCTGCTATAAACATCCGAGTGCAGATGTCTTTTGTATAGAATGTCTTTTATTCCTTTGGGTAGATGCCAGTAGTGGGATTGCTGGATCAATGGTAGTTCTACTTTTAGTTCTTTGAGGTATCTCCATACTACTTTCCATAGAGGTCGTACTAGTTTGCCGTCCCACCAGCAGTGTGTGAGTGTTCCTGTTTCTCTGCATTCACGTCAATATTTGTCGTTTTGGGACTTTTTAATAAAAAACATTCTCACTGGAGTTAGGTGATATCTCATTGTGGTTTTGATTTGCATTTCCCTGATGATTAGAGATGTTAAACATTTTTTCATGTTTGTTTGACCATTAGTCTGTCTTCTTTTGAAAAGTTTCTGTTCATGTCCTTTGTCCACTTTTTGATAGGGTTATTTGATTTTTTCTTGCTGATTTTTGTGAATGCTATATAGATTCTATTTATCTGCTCTTTATCAGATGTGTAGCATGCAACTATTTTCTCCTGTTCTGTACGTTGTCTGTTCAATCTCGTATTAGTTTCCTTGGCTGTGCAGAAGCTTTTTAATTTGATTAGGTCCCATTTATTTATTATTGTTGTTGCTGTGATCACCTTTGAGGTCTTCTTAAAAGATGTGGAAACAATCCAAGTGCCCATCAATACATGAGTGGATTAATAAAATGGGGTGTATATATATATATATATATATATATATATATATATACACACACCATGGAGTCCTACTCAGCCACATAAAACAATGGTGATCTAGCACCTCTTGTATTAGAGCTGAGCCCATTCTACTAAGTGAAGTAGCACAAGAATGGAAAAACAAGCACCACATGTACTCACCATAAAATTGGCATTAACTAATAAATGCTTACATGCACATATAGTAGTAACATTCATCGGGTTTCAGGAAGGTGAAAGGAGGGAGGAGGAGATGGTTATACACACCTAATGGGTGTGGTGTGCACCATCTGAGGGATGCACATGCTTGAAGCTCTGACTTGGGTGGGGCAAAGGCAACATATGTAACCTAAATATTTGTACCCCCGTAATATGCTGAAATAAAAAAATAACAAAAATATACTAAATAAATAAATATTTAACCCCCCAAAATTTAATTGTGGAATTTGCATCCCTACAATGTTGAACAGCTAGTAAAGGATATACTTTATGAATAAAGCAGATCCCTAAAATAATAAGTAATGAAAGAAAAAGAAAATCAGAATCTGTGGCACGTTATATGACAGAACAATTGAGAAAGTATTTTCAGCTGAAGAGACACAGAAAATACTTTATGCATTTTTCACCAGACGAGAAGTGTTCTTATGACTTGAGCATGTAAACAAGTGGATACACTCAGTCATCCCAGAAAGGACAGCATAAAAACAGGTTGTTTGAATAAATGAACGTTATTGCATCTCAAAATGCCCCATACATCACAATCCAAAACTTGAGCTCATTATCTTCTTCCAAATTATTTATGTTCCGTATTGTTTTAGTGCCACAATCCACAGATTTTTAAAGCAGAAATTCAGCATTATCTTCTATTCATACTTTAATCTGATTTTGAGCAATGATGTGTCAATTTCTTGTCTTGACTCTCAATAAGAGCTCCAGCATTCAGAGTTAACGTGTAAAGTTCTAGAGAATGGCTGCACTTATATAAAAAAGCCATTTTGTTATGGGATACCTTCTTATAGCCAAGTTATTTACGTGCTGTTTATTTACTCCATAAATCCATAAATTGCGGATTTATTTATAAGTTCTTTAGTCAGACGAGGTGCATCTTTGTCAACATATCGTGTGCAAAACTCTTCTTCTGACAAATATCATGAATATGTTTGCCTTGAAGTTTGTCAAATCACCATGTTTACAATGGTATTTTGTCATATAATATCCTCTTTGTCTTTTGGTTGTCCCTGGTAAAAGAAGAAAATAGTCTATAGTCATGCTGTTAAACCATTCCTTTCCACAATCATTTATTTTTTTTATTCCTTGCACTGTATGTTTATCCCATTTTCAAAGACTGCCTTTATTATTTGAAACAACAGAATATCCTCTCCTTTCACTCACATTTGGTATGCACATATATTTTAGACATTCTAAATCTAGATTGTAAGCCCCCATGACATGAACTATGCATTATTTTTCTTAGTACATAAACATAGGTTAGTCCACCACATTGCCCAACATGTACCAATACATTTATAAACGTTTGTGAAATGTCAGGGGAATAAAGAATTTCATGGAAAGAACTGTCTAATCAGGATTATTATAACTCTGTAAAATTTAAAATAATGATATAAATATGGTAGGTTCTGATGACATCTGAGCAGTAGCAGATAATAATTTATAGAAATAAATTATTTTTACTTCAGTATAAATTAAAGAGAACTTATGAACAGTAAGTAACTTTTTAATGGAAAATTTTATAGAGTTAATTATAGATAATTGCAAGAAATAATAGAGATATACAATATACCCCTTCCCCAATATCTCCCAAAGGTAACTTCTTGTAAAACTATAGTATGATATCATACCAGGATTTGATATTTATACAATTTACATTTCTTATTCAGATGTCTTTTGTCTTACTTGTTCTGGTGTGTGTGTGGTTGTGTGTATTTACTTCGAAACAATTTTATCACATGTGTGGGTTTGTGTATCTACCACCACAGTCAAGTACAGAACAGTTCCATCACTACAAGGATCCCTTCTAGAGAGTCACGACTCTTCAAACAGCTATTTCATGTTATTTTTTCAAAACATAGTAACTAAAGATGGATTCATAACAGTGAAATATATAGAGAAGCTATGTCAGCTCCTAATCACTTATTATATATCTCATTCTTTTTGCTATCAAGGATATGTTAAAAAGAGACACCACATTACTTAAGACATTGTATGTTTGTACACGCACGCACACGTTAAGATAATTCCAAAGAAAGCATCCTGCAAATTATTTCCTACTTTCAGAATAACTCTAGTATGAGAAATGTAATCAATATCTTGGGATAAAAATGTTTGAATAATAAATAGAGTTGTAACACAAATTATGTACTACTTTCACTTTGATTCTCTTACTGAGAAAATTAACTTAAAATGTGATAAAATGAAATTGCCTCCTTTCCTCTGAAGCCGGGCTCTTGTAATTTCGACATCAATATCTTTGAGGCCTGTTGTTTCCAGCAAAAGCTTTCATTAGAATCAAACACAGTAAAAGCTAGGAGGAGGGCTGAGCTGCCATTCACTGTAAAATGTACACTATGAACAAGCTTCCATAATTGTTACTCACATTCTACATGAGACAAGATGTCAGTTGATAAAGTGATTGGGGAAATGGGATAAAGAGAACAGAAAAGAGTAAATCTGTCAAATACATTCGTTTGTGGTTTTATTGCTTAATATTCCCTCCTAGAAAAAGACAAGTAAAACTCATTTTGCAATCTTACACAGACAGATTTAAGGATTAAAAAAGAAAATTAACTGCTGTAAATGATTAATGGAGCTGTTAAAATTCTTAACTAATATTATTTCAATAAATAAGGTTGTAAAGTGATATGAAAATATCAGATGTTATGCTTTCTATTATCAATTTATATTTTCCCAAATATGCTAATATGGAAGATAGATTTATTTTCTCAAAATGAAAATAACATAATACCTCAGATCTTTACATTTACATTCATCTCTATTACTCAAAAATTCCTTTTCTATACATTATATATCAAGGAAGTAGCTAA
This sequence comes from Indri indri, assembly GCA_004363605.1. Classification (NCBI taxonomy): domain Eukaryota; kingdom Metazoa; phylum Chordata; class Mammalia; order Primates; family Indriidae; genus Indri; species Indri indri. The sequence goes on along the minus strand of RJWJ010019221.1, from coordinate 5,043 downwards.
ATCACAGCCATGGTTATAGTTAACAGAACTTGAGAAATAAAAAATCATCTACTCTGTCACAGCAATAAGAAAGAATTAGAAGTTCTGATAACTAAAATATAAAATTATTTTGAAAAAATCTATCTGCCACATAGTAGATACTTGAAGGAAATATCTCCCTTTTATTACTAGTAATTATTTTATTATGTATCAGGCAATCATCTTGGAATTTTGACTTGGAAAAAATAATTTATATAAATAATATTCAGGAAACAACTTCAATACCACCAACCTTCAGAATTCTCTAAGACATGGTAAAATCTCACCCCTCCATTTGGTTTGGGCTTCTTAGGATACAATGGATCGGCTCCAACAAGAAATGTTCTGAGAGAGAATTGCCTAAGAGTGGGCATATATCAACTGAACAGAGAAGAAAGCCTAGGATGAAGTTCTGATGAATATCAATATTTTACAAATGGGCACCGAAAGGAGTCTAAGAAAGACATAGAGGTACATCAGAGGTGTAAAAAGAAAACAAGAACTTTATTCTGCCATGGAAGAAGAATTTTGAAAAATGTCATTGAGTGGTCAAATGAGAGAAGCACTAAATTCCATCTCTAGTGCTTAGCATCAAGCAGACTATTGCAGACTCTGGTGAAAGCAGTAAAATCATTTTAACAAGACTGAGGAATCATGGGAAACTATAGAAATGTATTGATGACTTTAAAGCAAAGGAAAAGGTAACAGTGAAAATTGACATATGCTAAAGAATTCCTTGGAAGTTTGTTTTGTTCTATTAGATTTTTTTTCAAGAAAGTAGTAACATATTTGTAATAGTGATAAAAGAAAACCAATAAACAACAATGTTGGAGACACGAGAGCAAACAAAAAAAAGAAATCTATGATTTAATGTACCTTAAAATTGTTATATTTTTCATAGCAATGTTTTCCGTGACTTGTAAGGATTTTTTGTTTAGGAACGATTCACTGTGGTTGTACTCTGTATTCATACAGGTTATGAGAGGAAATTTTCCCCTTTATATAGTTTTCCCTTGTCTTATTTAATTTAAAAATTATTTCCTGATGTTTACTTTTCTGTCTTATTTTATACTTAAATACACATTCTCACGTTCTTTCCTGAAAAGCATTATTACAAATAAAGGTAACATTTAAGAAAAATCAGACTTTATGTTATAAATTGAATCTTACCAAGACAATAGACAACTACATTGTCTGAATGTAACAAATGTTGAATGCATGGAATACCATTTAATCCACTGTAGTAAGCATAAAGAGTAGAAATAAGATGTATTCCATGACTAAGATATAAATAAATTATAAATTATTTATAACATTAAATAATAGTAGCTAGCTTTTATGGCCTCTCATTTAAGAATATATAAGAACATTTATCAAAATGAAACTTTATACATTCCTTATATTATTGAGATAGATGATGATTTTGGATCCTTTCCATTGATTAGAAAGATTAAAGGATAGCTATTCCGATGAAAGATTATCTGCTTAAATGGATTGAACTTTCAATAACAAGTTGTACACTTTGAATTATAACTAATACTTTTATAACATTTATTATATTACCTTTAGTAAAGAGGAAAAGTAGCATAAAATACAACAAGGGAATAAGAAAGAAATCCAGTTATATTATGTTAGTAATTTCACATTGGGTTTCTACTTTTCTTGGTAATCCTATTGGTGTCAGAGGCTACTATTATTGATATTTATCTGTTATCGTTTGCCTGTTATGGTGATGGATATGTTTAATCATATAAGAAGAGTTTATATCACATTAAGAGAAATGTTAATGTTGTATCAAGTCCTTTAAATATTAAAGGACTTGCATAATGATTTAAAAAGTTATTTTTAAATTCATTCTTCAGAGTTAGAGTCAGATATTTCAAGCTCTTTTTAATTCTCTAGTTACACATAGTCAACTACTTAAGAGTAATTTGGGGGCTTTACTTATATTTTATTCCTTAGGAGAGTCTTAATAAAATATACATGTAATTGTGATCCTAAAAATAATACTATCATGCACAATCAAGTATTCCTATCCCTCTCTAGGCATCAATACATACTATTATATCAATAATTTAACTAAATTCATGAATCAAGAGCAAGCGAAATATAGAAATAAATATTGCCTATTTTGATATATTCAGTAATATGTCTGTAAGACACATGTGTTGAGATGTTGTATGTTATACAGAAATGTTAAGACAATGTTGACATGTCTTACGTGTAACATAGATATGTTTAGACATTAGTTTGAATGTTGAAACACTTTTTACAATAAAATATTCCAATTATAAAAAGAAAAAGGATGTTCAGTATGGTTTCTTTGAGTAAACAATAAAGAACCTTGACTTTATCAATTTTCAAAGACAAGTATTAGAAAACTTAACAATAAAATATTTATCTCTCTTTTTCCTTATCCTTAAATTTATAATATTGTACATGGAGTTAGTTTATTCCTATATCTAGTTTTTACCTCTTCGATTTTCCTTTGCAATAAGCCAGTGTCATCATATATTTAACATTTAAGATTTCAACTAATCTAGAATAACATTAAAGTTTCATAGCATATAATAAGTTTTACATTCGCTAAGGCATAGAATTGAGTTTTACATATTTCAGTATTGGCAAGGCAGTTTGTCACATAGTGATTGAACCTAGAAAATACCTAACCACACTGCAATGAGCTTTTGTTAGTCAGCCACATTTCCAGCAACTCTAATAAGACATAAAAATGTTCGTCTCAAAAATAAAATTTTCCTGGAACAAAATCAACAACTTATTTGGCTGATGTAACTAGTGATAACTAGTGATGAAGAAAATCAATGCAAATGACTCATATCTGTAAACTAAAGGCAGAATAAATAAAAAGGATAAATAAATTGTCTATTTGATTTATCAATTGCATGGATTTATGAGGTGAATAAATGATTGCATGCTGTTACAGAAAAAAATTTAAAGGAATTATAAAATTATTACAGACAGTGTTCATTCCAATGCATAATTTCTTTACCGTGTAAAAATAGCATTTGAATAACAAGAGTTAAACACAAATGTGCTCAACTTGTGGAGAAAGAATATTTCCAGGAGATATATAGGTCTCAATGAAATTTTTCCATGAACTAACAGATTCTAGAAAAGCTAATATGGTCAATAATCTAAACTTCACAAAGAAAAATATTGGTTTAATGTTTAAAAAATAGTCTTTGTCTAACTGTATATTAATTGTAGAAGTTGTCTGTATCACTACAAAGTAGTTGTTCCCCCATTGAAGAACTATATAGAAAGGATAGGTTTTAGTCTAATTTTAGAAGAAAAATACCTCAAAAAGCCTACAAGGCCTGGGAGAAAATGAGAAATGTCAACTTTAAGAAAAAGATAACTATCTTTTTCACTGGGAGGTAACATATCAGAATTTATCATTAAAACATGTTCATCCTGTCATTACAAAATATAAATTTAAGGGTCAAACATAAAAAATTCCTTTTCATGGTTTTTCAGCCCAATAGGAAAAAAAAAAAATCCCACTTCTCAATGCAACACTTTTGCAACTGATTTGATACATGCTGGCAGTAGAGAAATATGTTTCTTAATAGGTGATATGGTCTGAATGGTTGTGTACCCCAAAATTTATATATTGAAATCCAATCACCAATGTGATGGTCTTAGGAGATGTGGCTTATAGGAGGTGAGCCCTCCCATGAAAGAGCTTCATGAGTGAGATTATAAAAGAGGCCCCAGAGAGCTGCTTTGTTCCTTCCACCATGTGAGGACACACAGTATGTGCCAGCTATGAATGAAGAAGACAGTCCTCAACATCAAATCTGCCATTGTCTTGATCTTGGACTTTCCAGCCTCCAAAACTATGAGAAATAAAATTCTGGTTTTTATAAGGCACCCAGTTCATGGCATTTTATTGTAGCAGCCCAAACATAACAAAAACATAGGCATTTAGGTAAAGATCTACTCATCATAGATAACTTATTGGCCCATCCATGAAGCTGCCATTATTATAGTGATTATTAAACATGCGTTGCTTATTTTCATTAATCCCTAAAATTTAGTTCCATTGACAAAAAGAAAGTCACTTTTGAATTTAAACAGAAAGTGCTTGACAAAAATGTCATGAAATGGCTGAAAGTAATATGAAAGAGCTGACTAGTCAGTATACAACATAATAATAGTTAGAAATATTAGTTTAAAATTTCATGAAATCTTCCAGAAATTTAGGTAGGCTGAATTTTTACAAAAGAGAAAATGAATAATAATAAGGTTGTATTAACTGACATTTATTAGGTTTGTACTATGTGCTATGTGCTGGCATTTAAGATGAAGTATTTCAATGAGTCTCACATCTGCAAACTTTAAATTTGTCATAAGTTGTCAAAAAACTTTTCAAAAATTTAGTTGGATAGAAATTTTATTTTCGATATGTTTTTATTTATGCTGCTTAGTTTAAAATAAATGAATAAACTTGTAGAGAAATACTTATGCATATAAAATATATAATTTAAAATACTTAGAATTTTTAAGACAAATGTTAAATTTTATGTAAAAATATTTTATTTGTAGAAAAACTAGGTTTTGAAATTTTTCTACTATATTAGCGTTGTTTCCCTATCCAAAATATCAAAAGATCCTAAGAAAATTATCTCATTAATCTGTAAAACTTCTTGGTGACCTTAGCGACAAATGTTTTAGTTTCCATTTCACAGATGGAAAAGCTTGGTAAGAGAAAGGTTAATTTATTTGTGTAAGTTGACACATTACATCAATTGCTGTGTTCTTAGAAGAGTTTAGAGTGCTTGCCTTGTTGGATACTGTATTATCCACTATATCATTTTCACAACACTGTGAGACAAGGCAACTTAGAACAGAATAAAATACCATATAATTGCATTGCCTCAACCACAATATGCCTGTGGCTGCTTCTCTCAAATGTATTATATTGTTAATTCTAGTAGTCTTTTACTCCACACACCATTAAAAACAATGGCAAACCAAAAAAGAAAATAATAATAATAATAA
>RJWJ010019220.1:0-30581 GCA_004363605.1 Indri indri | reverse complement strand
GCCTGAGCAAGAGCGAGACCCCCGTCTCTACTAAAAATGGAAAGAAATTGGCCAAACAACTGAAAATAGAAAAAATTAGCCAGGCATGGTGGTGCATGCCTGTAGTCCCAGCTACCTGGGAGGCTGAGGCAGCAGGATTGCTTGAGCCCAGGAGTTTGAGGTTGCTGTGAGCTAGGCTAACGCCACGGCACTCACTTTAACCAGGGCAACGGAGCGAGACTCTGTCTCCAAAAAAAAAAAAAAAAAAACAGTGCATGGCACAATTATGAACCTCAATGCATGACTAAAGGGGGCATCATTGGTGCTATCACACAACATAACTGCGTGCATTCCCCGGGCCGTGTGGGAGGCGGGCATGCGGTAGGGGGGTACATGCAAGGAGCAGGAAGAAACATCTCAGCAGAGGTCCTCAAAGCCTCCGTTCCTGTGAAGAATGCAGATGCTAACAGGAAACTTGCTGCCGACATGTGTGTTCCTCTTTTTTAACATTTAATTTCTGCTTTTCACCACCTTCATGGAATACGTTACCCTGCCTCTCTGAAACGTTCTAAAACACGTGTGTGGGAAATGGCCTTTCTTCTTTGCAGTTGCGGGGGGGCGGGGGAAGGATTTAAATGGGCGTTGTTTTAAAAAACAAGACAACCTGTCCCGGGCTCAGGTGATTGATTCCTCTGGGCCACCTGGATGTGGCCTTCTTTGTTAGAAAAGCCTGCCCTGTGGTCACTTCTGCTGTGCCCAGCACCGTCCCTGCCCGTGTCCTTTAACTCAGCATGAGGGCAGCCAGATACAGCCCCGGGAGGAAGGCGGGGAGGGGCCTGGGCTTCTTGTCTTCAGTTCAGATTCCTGCAGTTCAGTCACCTGTAGAATAATGTCCACTTCAGCCTATCACGTGGCTGAGCCGGTTTTACCTTTAATCCCTTTCACGTTTGCCCTCAGCCTCGCAGAATGCCTGGGGATGATTCACCCGCCATCACATGGGGCAGGCAGTCATCTGTTTTATTACCTCACCCTGTTTGCAGCTTCCCGAGATAACCTGGCATTCTTTTGTTGGGGGTGGGTGGGAGGTAAGAAGCTGGAACAGACTGAGGCCTTAAGGAGTCAATTCCTGCTCTGGTCTCCATTTCCTGCTTTCCCAGGCCAGGTCTAAAGGTCCAAAGGAGCAAGCCATTTGGAAAATGCCAGGGTTGGGGCAGCTGGACTAGAAAGAAAGTTGGACTTGGCAGCCTAAAAGGTGTTTTCTCTTCACAATCAACACCAATCGGAAGGCTTGGTTGGAAAATAAGGCCAAAAAAATCAGCCATTAGGAGGATTGTCACAAGCCACCAGGCAGAATTTTCAGGAGGGGAAAGTTCATGGACTTGTGTTTGAACAGAAAATACTTCAATGGATCCGCGTTCATAGAGGCACAGTGCTCCAAATGCACCACCCTGCAGCCCCTGCAACGAAGGCTCACTGCCGCGTGCCAGGCCCTCACGTTTCTCATCTCACTTTGCCCTTACAGCACGCCCCAAGGAATCTATATTATTATGTGACTTTTTTTCAGATCAAAGACTGAGACTGCCCATTAAGCAAGTGGCCCAAGGTCACATGGCTAGAAAATAGGGTGGACCCAAACAGCTTGATTCCAGAGCTCTGGCTTCTCAGCCAAAAACACTGTGAAGCAAACATCGACAGGGACAAACATTTGTCCACATCCACAGTGTTCCAGTTCCAGACCATGGGGAGGTCCTGGGGTGTAGAGTAATTAAAAAAAGAAAGAAAGAAATAGGTTAATGATTGAGAACGTGGTGCTCAGGCAGACCTGGTCTGTTCTGTTAGTTCTATATCCCTGGCCAACAACCTAGCACCTTGGAGCCTACATTTTCTCATCTGTAAAATGGGTATAATAAATACCTTTCTCTACTCCAGAGGGTTGTTGTGAAGTTTAAATGAGATGGTGTGTGAGGTGCCTAGCACCATCTTGGGTCACTGTTGGGCTACTGGGCTAATCCGTAATTGGAGGTTTTCATAAAGTGAAGTTTTGGCCCAAGCAGAGGAAGTGTAGAGCGCTGTGGGAATTCCCCCATCAAGGAATGGGGAACTCCTACTTTTGGGTATTGAGGGCCAGCCCAAGGCAGGATTTCCAGGACTCTGGTACCTGGCATTTATGGAATGAAGGAGGGAAGGGAGGGCCAAACACTGACCCCCCAGGCCTGGCCTCAGGGAAGTAATTAACTACTGGGAAGGCATTTGGAGGTGAGGCTTACTATGGTGGGTCTTTTTTATCCTGAGGATGAGAAGCCACAAACATGGGATTTCTTCCTTGCTCAGGAACACCCTGGCCCACGCAGGACAGGGTGCTGGCTTCTCAGCAAGACTGTGGGGCTCAGACAAGAGGACATACTGCGCTGGGCTTCATTCCTCCAGCCCAGCTTCCTGCCACATGCCCAGAGCAAAAAATGGTTAAACTCTTAATGAGTAAACAGACATAAGAGAAGATGTTCAAGTGCAAAGCCAGTTGATCCTTAATCGTGCTACTTTTTTTGTATTTAACTCCACATTTTTTTAATTTCTCAAGAAACGTTATCTCTGATTGTTTAAATTTCTTCTTTTTCATTGTTTTCAAGATGGAATTTTGCTTTGCTTTCTTCTTTTCATAATCCCCTTCCCCCAAATCCATAACATATCTACCTCGGAGTATCACAGGGAAGAACGCACCGGGAAGCTGCTAGCCCACAGCCTGTCACAGGGAAGAACGCAATTTAGCCAACAATAACAACATCATTACTGTTACTTTTACAAAGTGCTTCCCTGACACCCTCTGGAAGTCCTCCCAGGGAAACGGATCCACAGCACTCCTAATTTTAGGGACTTTAAGAAGAGACAGCTACATTTGCAAATGGGGTGGTGGAGGGTAGGCGAAACGGCGAAACAACGTGGGGAGAATTGAATAGGGAGACAGATGGTGCCTGTGTTGGGGGAAGGGACCAGAAATCCTGGAAAACTTATGTTCCCAAATTCGCAAGAATGTTTCCACTTAACCACTTCTTGACTGACTCCTGATTCTATTAACAGAAAAGCAGGGAGTTTTAAGATTTGGGGCCACCTGTGCCAAGATCCTGCAGACTCGGGGTGGAGAGACACGGGAGCATTGGGACGCAGAGGCACAGCGGGTTTCGGCCTAGCCTCCTGGGCCTGGGACCCAGGTAAGGGGCGGTCTCCCTTTCCCCTGGCAGGGGCAGCGTAGGGGTGGCCGGCGATTGGGGCTGTCCCGCGAGGGGGCGCGTCTCGGTCCCTAGGACCCGCCCTCGTGGCGCTGGGCGCGGGGAGGGGACCCGGGAACCCGGGCGCCCGGCGCTCCGCCTCCTGTTTCCGGGGCAGCGCGGTTACCTGCACCGCCCGAGCCGCACCTGGCGGAGGCAGAAGTCGCAAACCCAGCGAGCGCAGGAGCGCGGAGCGCAAGGGAGGGACGGCACCCGGCGGGGGGGAGGAGAAGGAGGCGGCGGCGGCAGGCGGCGGCGTGGAGGGCGCAGCGCGCCGCGCCGCGGAGGAGAACAGGCGGCGGCAGCGCTCGGCTCGCTCTGCCCGGCCGGCTGGGCGCGCACCCGGGCCCGCACCGCGCCGCTGCGGGCGCACATGGCAGCGTGAGAGGCCGGCGGCGGGAGGAGCGGGCGGCGCCAGGCCGGGGCCGCAGGGCCGCATGGACAGCGGCGCCACCCCGGCCGGCCCCCACTAGGGCCCCCAATCCGCGGGCGCCACCCCCCCACCCCCTCGATCATGGTGCCTCGGCGGCCGCCCGGACTGAAAGCGGCGGGCTGGAGCCGCTGAGCCCCCGCGGCGGCCGGGAGCTGCATGGGGGAGCGCGGGCCGCGCTCGGGAAGATGCCCCGGCCGGAGCTGCCCCTGCCGGAGGGCTGGGAGGAGGCGCGCGACTTCGACGGCAAGGTCTACTACATAGACCACACGAACCGCACCACCAGCTGGATCGACCCGCGGGACAGGTAAGACCCCGGGAACCCCTCTGCCCTGCACCCCCGCCTGGGTCCCCGCCTGCCCCTGGGGCCACCGGCCGGGACTGGGGAGGGGACGCGGGAGCTCTGCGCGCCTCTTGCGCTCTCTTCAGTGCCCCCACCCCCCGCCACCTCCTGGAGCGCAGCTCCTGCCCCAGTGGGCTGCAGAGAGGAGGTGACTGCCGGTGAACCGGCGCCGGCTGCCCCCTGCACCATCCCCAGAGGCAGGACTTAGGCCCCAGCCAGCACCTGCCCAGAGTTTTGACCTTAAGCTCTAGCCCCGCCCGCCGCCCCCTTTAGGAGGAGAGGTCGGGAGGGGGCTGGGGAGCAACCTGGCGGGGCGAAGCCGGGTCTTCCCGGGGAGGCTTTCCCCAGCATGGGGGGAGGGGGATGGGGAGGCGTCTGGTTTGGAGCGGGTGGTAGGGACCCAAGATTCCGTGGGAGACTACTGGAAGGGCACTCAGCGGAGGGGAAGGCAGCCTGGGGTGTGTTTATTGACAGGTGCCTCGGTAGCTCCGGAGAAGAGCCCGGGGGCCGCGTGGAGGGCGTGGGGGTCCTGGAGCGCGGAGGTGGGGAGGAAATGAAGGACGGGGAGGGCAGATGAGGGAGAAGGGTTCTCCAGGAATCTGGCAGCAACTTGGAAGCTGTTAGGATGCAGATGGAGGTGACAGGCCTCCGGTAAAGCCCTGCCCCTCGCCTCTTTCTCCCCCCTTTCTTCTTCTCTCTGGGGGCCGAGGCTCCTCAGCCCTGCACCAGCGCGTCCTGACCTTGGTGGGGACCAGGCTGGCCGCAGCGTGAGATGATTTTGCTGAGGCAGGTGGAGCCTGAGATGGCTCGGTGTGGCTCTTAGCTCTCCAGACTTTCTCCTGGCTTTGATTGCCTGGCATTTCTTTGCACACACACATACCCTCACCATGTTACCACCTGAGAGGGAACACCTCTCCACTCCCAGACCACTTTGTTGTTCTTTGTTGACAGGTCTGTGGTCAGAGTGGCTCAGGAATGTGGACTTTTCACCTGGTCTGTGACCTTGGGGGTCGCTTCCCTGTAAAGCAACCTGGGTGAAATTCTTGGACTCTTCCTCTTGCGGGGTTGGGATGGGGGAGTCCCGGAAGTGTACAAGATGTGGGTTACAAAAAAAAAAAAGCAGAAAATGAGAGTTAAGAGTCCCAGCAGGTTTTGTGAACAGTTATGTTGATTGGTTCATTCAGCATTTCCTAGGTGCCTACTCTATGTTCAGCACCACACTGAATGTCTCATTAATGTAATCAGGAAGAGAAATTTTTAATGCTAGGGAATGTCTCTTGGGCAAGCTGCTTTAACCTCTGAACCTCAGTTTCCATATTTGTTAGATGCATGGTTTGCTTGGAAGGGAAGGAGTAACAGTGGGACTCCTTAAATGTTAGAAGATACTTGGAAGATCCAAGTCCTACTCCCCTTTTAAAACAGAAGATTTGAAGCCCAGAAGTGTGATTTGCTCAAGTATTTTGCTTTTTCTGCCACTCTGCATACACCAAGTTCTTTATAGCTCTGAAGTTCTAACCTCCAAACTTGTCATCCAGACACACTTCTGCCCCACTCCCCAGAGCTCTGTTACCATGTTGGTGAACTTGGTAGCCCCTTTCCTTGTCCTCTCTTCAGAGCAGACACAAGTTCAAGCTTACATGTCCTCCCCCAGTGTAGGTCCCTGTAGCTTACTGAGGCCGGTGTGCTGTTAGCGGTTGGATGTCATGTCGGAGGGCTTGGACAGTTCCCACCTGCACTGATAATGATGCATCTAGGGACTTCTCTAGGGCTCTGAGGGATAATACCAAGATAGGAAACCTCTCTCAAACAACGGTAATTCTTTTTTCCTTGGAACAAGGCAAGCATGTAGCTTCTGTAGAGAACTGACTTGGCTAGAACACACTGTCCCCAATTATAGTTTTATGTGGACCACCTTCATGATTTTTTGCTATATCCTCCTGTTCCTTATTTAATACTTGATTTTAGATCAACTCACTTTTAATATTGTCGTACTATTTTCACAAATGGGAAACTAGTAATATTTATTGTTGTAAACAGAAGGCGACCTTAAAAAAATACAGCAAGGTTGGGGGGAACCCAGTGTCATAATTTACCTAGTTACCGTGGCCAGCCTAAGGCCCCAGCCTTTGTTTTGCCGCAGAGTGGCAGGCAGTGGAGAGGCGTCAGAAACACACAGGCACTTGACTGAGCTCCTCACCTTCTTTCCCTCGGAAGTCATTGGTTTTTAAGGCTTCATCTTTGAACCTCTGTGTTTCCCACCTGCACTGGGCTGGCGTGGGGTCCCTGAACTTGGGGCCCTGAGGATCTCAGTTCAACCCTTGGGGTCACTGCCAGCTTTGAACGTTTTGGAAAAGAGCTGAGCAAAGGACATTCACTTGTGGTTCTCTGGAATTTCCCTCCAATACACCCCATTAGGGATTTCTGCCTTTTAGTCCTGCCTGTGTGGCCTTGAGCAAATCACTTGACCTCTCTGAGGTTTGAGTGCTCCATGGATGAGAGATGAGAATTGGTTAGATGGTCTCCAAGGACCTGTCAGCTCTCAGATATGATTTCAGGCCCTCACCTTATCCCTCCTGACTCCATGAGGGCAGAGTGGGTGTTGGGGATGGGCTGTTAGGAAGAGGAGGAAAATATTTAACAAAGCTAAAAAGAGCCAGACTTACTTTCGGGTGTTTTGGGGTGGAGAGATAACTGCCAAGGCAGTTACATTCCTGCCATTGGTTAATGCTGTGGAACAAAAAATCATTTAAAAAAATTCCACTCCTTGAGTGTGTGTACATTTGTGTATGGGAGTGTGTTTGTGTTTGCCTTGGCTTTTTCCTTACCTGAATCATGGGGATGCCCGCCTATTCCCCTGAATTTAAAAGAAGTAAGCCAAATGGTCCTTTGGTTGGAAAAGTGATTTCTTAGCCACTGAGGACAAAATAGCGTCTCCGGTTACCAACCCTAAAGAATGTCTTGGCACATTCCTCCCTCTGGGGCTGAGCTATTTTGTGTGCTGCCCAGCCTGGAGCTGCTGGGGGTAGGGAATCCAGTTTTCAGCTTCCCCTTTCACCAGGGGGTTGGAAGAGCAGCCAAGCAGCCAGCCTTGCCAACCCTCTCCCCTTCTCACCCAGGGGAAGATGGGGAGGCCGGAATTCCTGAGGACGGTTGTCCCAACAACCAGAGAGGGTCCATTGGGCAGCTTGGGCCCTGCCCACTGGACTAAAGACTCCAGCGCTCCACAGGCTCTTCCTGGGTCAAGGCCAGCCTGGGAAGGTGACAGTCCTTTGGGAACCAGGTGCTGTATCTCAGGCCTGAACAGCCCTTGGAGCTGTGCTGCTTTTGCAGAGTAACTCTGGATGCTTCTGGAAACTCCCAGCAAAGGGCCAGTGTCCCGTGTATTTAACTTCGTGGTATGCAAAAACAAATGTACCGATTGCTCTCTGAGGAAGAATGGATCATTGGGACTGACCCTCCCAGAGGAAGGTTCCTGCAGCCTGATTCCTGTTTGTTCTGTGGACCTTCTTGTAGGAACCACCTGGGAATTCTGGGCAGTTTCTGGCTCTGTGTGATAAGTACTGGAGGCCCACATGGCTGGAGAGGCCATGCTGAGAGGACCCAGTAAATTCTCTCATGATCAAGAAGGTCTTCTGCTAACCCTATTATTTCAGAAATAATTTACATGGTAGGAAGTTGAGTCTACAGCATTCAAAAGATCTTAACCTCCTTCAGGTCACAGACGTTTATGAGACTCTGAGAGAGGTTCAGGACCCTTCCCAGAGAACAGTGCAAGCAAAGGTTTTTGCACATAATTTCAGGAGCCTCATGAACCCTAGGCTCATAACTCCTGCCGTAGATTAGCTTGGAGACTGCTTGTCACCATCCAAGCCCTCCTGTGTAGCTTAGGTAGCAGATAATGATTAAGCATTTACTGTATTCAGGTGCTCTGCTGAGAGCTTTACACGGGTTACTTCTTTAAATCCTCCTGACAGCCCTGGGACTAAGTACCTGAATTACCTGAGGCTCAGGAAGGCCAAGTTTGGTGAAGCTCCTCAACTTCCGTGGAGCTGCGATGTGAATACCAGGCAGGCTGACTGCAGAGCCCATGTTTCTAACCACTGCCCCATTCAACTTCCTACTGAATTAGTCGTGGAATCTAGACCTCTACTCCCCTGCCTAAGGAATTTGACCTTGGGATACGGAGCTGGGACAGACATGATTTCCCTCACTTGTGACTATTTTGGTGTGGCCAGGTCATGGGCAACCAGAGGGCAAGTGTGGATACTGGAATCTTGGATCTGCCCCATGCTACCTGAGTGACCTTGGCCAAGTGACATATTCTCTCTGAACCTTGGTTTTGTCTTCTAATGAATGGGGAAATGCGTAGAAACCCTCGGGGATAGTTATGAGCATTAAATAAGTGAAAATGGGTAGGGTAGCTAGCATGGTCTGACACGCAGGGGGCCCTCAGGAATGCCAGTTCTTTTAACTTTTTTTAGAAAGTACCCGTGAAACACCTGTGTCGAGTGGAGGCTACACCTCCACCCAGCTTTGAAGCTGGAGTGGACCTTTTTGGTCATGAAATCTAAGGCTCTCATATCACCAATGAAATTGAAGTGCAGAAAAAAGTGACTCGACAAGGTCACACAGCAAGTAAATGCCAACCTTGAGTCTAGTAAAGGTTTTCTTTCCTCGTTCTCTTATGTAAACTTTTCCCTAAAAATCAGATACAGCTTCTCCTGATCAATGGCAATAATTCAGGTATATTTTATGCTTGTGGCTGAGTTATTGTTCGTAATCCTTTTTGACTGTGTAGACCAGCGAGTTTTATTTGTTGTGTCACAATCGTTTGTGAATTGTGTCATATAGGAATTTGCTGTATGTCGGATGATTAAAGTACCAGTGATTGTAAGTGAATTACTATTTTTATAATCACTTAAAATGGATTTAGGGTTACTGTCAGACTAATGTCACTTTCCACCAATTTGCATTCCAACACGCTTTCTTAAGTGGGAGTTATAACTAGCCTGCCAGAAAATTTACCCAAAGCCTCTATTCTCCATGATTTTTCTCTGAATGATTCACTAATACCTATGATCTATAATGCTAATACCTATATACAAGTTATTAGAGGGCTTGTCTTTGTCCAAGGCTTGAGTTTAAGATCCACACATTCCATGGGAATGTACCATGTATGGGAGCATCCTGTGTCAGTTATTAAGAAATGAGGTTAACAAGCACTAGTAAAGATAACAGGAAGAAATAAGAGATTTGGGAACCCACAAATGAATAAAATAATAAAAAATGCTAACATCTATTGAATGTTTACTCTCTACTCTTCACTGGGCTAAGCATTTTATATTATGATCTCATTTCATCCTTTCAACAATTATGGGAGGTAAGTCCATCTTCGGATGAGGAAATTAAGAAGGTAAAGTAACTGGTCTGGCTCTGCCCTGGCTTACTAATGCATTTCAGGGCCCCAGAGAACCCTATCGACAGCTGGGCTCGAGAGTTAACATTTATTTTTACAATGGATGAACCTAATATGGATCTCAGGGAGAGATGTTACTAAGGGGCCTTAACTGGAGAAGCCAGTGAGATCCTCGTGGCAGGAGACTGGCATAAACTCTGCCTTCTGGGTGCAGCCTACTAACCTGAGCTCTGGGGACAAGAGAGTAGAGATGGAGGCAAAGGAACCCTGAAGGATGCAGTGTTTGCAAGGGAGTTCACAGTCCTTCCCGAGTCGCTTGGGTAAGTGCTCCCAACAGCCAGGGAGTGAGTAGCCTGGGCAGCTACTCTCTGTCACCATACCTCCCCCTTCCGGGGAGAGGGCTTAGCCAAACTGACCTGATTTTCCAATTCCCTGGGGTCCCAGGTAGCTGTGAAAGAAACACTGCCCTTTTGAAGGGAAGAGAATCGGGTTGCCTTAGTTACCGGGAAGGTTGGCACGCTAAGTTCGTGTGCAGGTAAGGAGAGACAGGGCTAGAATAAGTGAGAGTTGGAGGTGACCACCATGTTGCCACAGAGCTCCCTGGATGGAAGAAGCCTTGATCAGGTTTTGGTGGCATTTACAGGGAATGCCAGGCTCTTGGCAGGCAGCTGTACGTGCTGTGTATAAGGAGCTCTTTGCAGCCACATCTAGCTCTAGGTGATGAGGATCTGCGGCCTATAGCTCAGTGAGGGGCCCTGGATAAGAGGGATCCACTTCACTTGGAGAAGTGGCTCAGTGACATCTCTGTTCCTCACTATTTGTAAGGAAAGCACTTCCACTTGGACAGGGCTGAGGGCTGGATCTGGGCTGAATCCGTGGGAAAAACTCTGGCCATGCCTCTCCCAGCACGGAGAGGGCAGCCGGCCGCACACCGTTAGGTAGAACAGCAAAAGGCTCTGGTTGCCGCAGCTGCGAAACCTCTCAGCTGCCTTGAATCCCTGTTTCAGAGTCAGATAAAGGAAGAGAAAAGGAAGAAACGGGATACAGTGGCATTTTGTTATTCAACCCCCATCAGCAGGCTGTTTAACCTCTAGCTCCTAAGCAGAAAACTTCTCGCAGAAGTAATGGGGGTAGGGGCCAGGCGTTAACTGTCGTCGTGTAGGCAGAACGTGCTATAAAGATGCTGGACAGGGGTGAGGGGGTGAACTGGAGAGTGGGGGAGGAGGGGAAGAAAAAGGGACAAGGCCGGTGGTCACATGCCACCCCCCAATCGCCGACTCAATGCTTCTACCCATGACATCTTGCTGTTAGGAAGAAATGGGATCTTTCAGTTTCAAATGTCTGCCAAAGAAAAGGGATGGAGGCTTAAGTTCTTGCTCAATGGTCAGCCAGAAAAAAAAATGAAGCTGCATCAAGATTAGGGACACCTTTGTTGGCTTTTTTTTTTTCTTCTCTTGCTCCATTCATCACTCTCCGGCAGTGAGGACACCAGGCCAGCAGCAGCTGCTGACTTTCCCCAGTCGGCTGCCTGCTGTTGCCCGGGCCTGTTTTGGTGGAGGCCCCCAGGCTGCCTTCCTCCCCGCCCAGTGGCGGTTCCTTGTTCCATTAGCCACCGGGCAGCTCCTGGGACCCACTGACGGGTAACGGGCTTGGAGGGATAAAATATCAAGATATGGGCATCAGGTGGCTGCTAGGATGAGATGACTCTGGGACAGCCTTTCGATCCCGCATCTGTCGCGGCTGTTCTTGGATGGTCAGGGCTCTGAGCATTTTGCTGTGTATTCCAGGAATTTCTTACAAGTGCATTGTCTGTCTTTGTATCACGAATGGAGCAATAACTGGCACCTGGAGAAAATGATGGTAAATAATCCTGGTTACTTTTAATGATGTTTAGCCAGTGGCTGTCATGTGCTAAGTACTGTTGCCCATCCGTATTTTTCTGGCATTTTGCAAATGGGGAAACAGGCTGAGAGAAGAGACAAGCTCAAGGTCACCCAGTAGAGAGGGGTAGAGTTGGCATCTGAATCTAGGTCCGATTTCAAAGCCTTGCTCCTGTCACCACTGTAGTCTTTTCAGTGAGTTCGGAGAGAGGAGAGAGAGGGGAAGCCAAAAAGAAAGGGACCTTTTAACTAAAGAGAAAAAGAATCAGAAACACCTATCCAGTGTATGTACCTTATACATGCGGAGAAAAAAGTGTGTGTGGTTCCAGCCAAACATTGGTTTGACACATCACACTATTCCCTGCAGTAGATAAGACCTTCATAACGATCATCAGAGGACACTGAGTCAAGTCTGGCCCTGTCTCTTACAAACAGTAAGTGACCTTGAACCAGTTCTTTCTCCTCAGCTATAAAACAAGGATAAGTGTAGGATCGACCTACTCGGAAGGTTGTGGTTAGGACAGGACGACACCCACCATGGCAAGTCTCAGCAAAATGCCTAGTGTACATCAAGCTTTCAAATGGGAGCTCTTACTAGTTAGGCTAACTTACCCTCCTATACATTGGCAGAACTAAAACCCTTGTTTCTTCCTTGCCAACTCAAGTCTCTTCCTGATGGGCCATGGCTCACCTGAGCCACATTGATATCAGAGCTTGCAAACCACCTTGGCAGCACTCATTACATAAATAAATCAATAAACTCCCTCCCACCCCCTTATCGAAGGCAAGCCCTTCTTTGGAATTTCTAGAGTGAAGCAGCGACTCTTGCCAGCTCAGGGTTGTGTGTGAATCAGGGTTAATGAATTGCAGTTGTCATGGCAGAGCTAAAAGAGCTGAGGCAGGAACCGGAGCTCTCTGGAATTCATTTGTAACTGCTTTGATACCATGTCCCTTCACTCGGTCTTCCCTCTCGCACGGTTGGAGAGCTGTTGGAGGACCTGCTGATTTTGGCATGGTGGTGGTGCGGAAGGGCATTGGTATTTATCACGTCCCACCCAGCCAGGGTTGCCCATTCACTTAGCAGGTATTTATGGAGTGGCTACTGTACTCCATTGTGCACCGAAGAGCAAAGTCCCTGCTGCAGTGTGGGTGATGGAGACTGGCAAATAGTTAAACAGATAAATTGCATTATGACCAGAGTCTTGGTGTTCTCTGGAATTCTTTTACCCATCTTAGGAAGGTGGGGGACAGATTTGTCTATGACACCTGTTGACAATGGTGGTGTGAACCTAGATTTGGAGCCGGGAGACCTTTGTGTTATGAAGAGCTTGTTGTGATGAGCTGGGTTAAGGGCTGGGAAGGCAGTGGTGAAAACAAGAGTCTCCAAGTCAGACTTTACTACAAATTAGTGAGAGACACAGCTAGTCATCAAACCGTGCAAATATAGTAGACATACCAGGCCCTTAGAGCCTCGGTTTCCTCCCTCTCCTGTTTCATCTGGACACATTCATTCATTCAACAAATACCTCCTGGATAGCATGCCTCTGATGTGCCAGGCATTGTTCTGGCACAGCGGCTTCAGCAGTGATTAATCCAACGAAAATTAATCAACAAAAATCCTTGTCCTCGTAGAGCTTACATTCAACAGCAGCGGCTGTCAAACTTGACGAAGCACCAGAACCTGGAGGACTTGTTAAACACCTGGAGTCTGAGTCAGTGAATCCAGGCGGGGCCTGAGAATGTGCATTTCCAACAGGTCCCCAGGTGATGCTGCTGGTCTGTGCCCACCACTTTCAAAACCAACTGATATCTTGACTCACTGAATCCTCACAATAATGTAGGAGGGGGGACTCTATTGTCCCTGTTTTACAGGTAAGGAAACTGACGACAGGTGAGGTAACTTGGTCCTCTTCCGTGTGCTAAGAGAGCTAAAGGAGACGGTCCCAAGCATAAAGACCATTGACCTCCATAACTGCGATCGCTAGGAACATACCATTGTTCTGTTCTTTTGCTGACCAAAGCCTGAGTGGTAGCAAAATCCCATAGGGTTTTCCTTTTTTTCCCCCCATTAAGAAATAAAGCACGGGGAAGCAGGCAGTGTGAGGGGATTCCAAAAGCCAGAAGGGACTTTCCTTTAATTAGAAATATATAGAATTTATATGGCCATGGCCATGGCAGGAGTAGAGGAAATAACCCTCCCTGTTTCTCAATGAACTGAGCCAGGACACCTTCCCTGGGCTGCCCTATACCCCTGGGAACTTTTTCGACTTCAACTCTAGGAAGTACAGGGAGGGAGGCATGGGGAAGGGCAAATCATTCCTCTCAGGGAATCCTCACGACAACCCTCTAGGGAGCCCTTTCCACGGCTGTTCCCCTTGACCACTACTTGAATGTTACCTACTTTTGTCACTTGCTAGTTCTGTGACCTTGGTCAAGTTACTGAAGCCCTCCTGAGCCTCCATTTCTTCATTTGCAAAATGAGAATAAATTACAATCTACCTCATGGGGTTGGTAAGAATCACCTTAGACGTCTCATTGTATTCAAGTTCTACTGACCTGGTAGTTCTAACTGCAGCAATTACACCCTCCCTAGTACATTTTATAGCTTTCTCTATAGTTATATAGTTACTGCTCAATGCATACATTTTGAGGACCAGATTTTTTGCACATAAACCACTTTCTTCTTGTTTCTCTCTGAGAAAAATGTTCCTTAGAAAAACTGGTCATTCCTAAGAAGATAGACTTCTTCCCAGTGGACAACGACTTTTGCTAGGCAGAAATATTAAGAGGTCTCTTTATAGTTCAAGGAGTTTCAACACCAGCTTAAGTCGTTTATTTCTATTGCTAGCATGAAACAAACATTGCCAACAGCCAATGGAAGACGCTGGGTTTTTACTGGTCACCAGGCCCTCCATGGTTTGTGCCCTGGTACAGTGGTTCTTTTTTTTTTTTTTTTTTGTGACAGAGTCTCACTCTGTTGCTCAGGCTAGAGTGCCGTGGCGTCAGCCTAGCTCACAGCAACCTCAAACTCCTGGGCTCAAGCGATCCTCCTGCCTCAGCCTCCCGAGTAGCTGGGACTACAGGCATGCACCACTATGCCCGGCTAATTTTTTCTATATATTTTTAGTTGTCTGATTAATTTCTTTCTATTTTTAGTAGAGATGGGGGTCTCACTCTTGCTCAGGCTGGTCTCGAACTCCTGAGCTCAAACAATCCGCCCGCCTCGGCCTCCTAGAGTGCTAGGATTACAGGCGTGAGCCACCATGCCCGGCCGGTACAGTGGTTCTTAAACTGTGGTTCCAGACCAGTATATCAGCTTCACCTGAGAACCTGTTAGAAACACAGATTCTCATATCCCATGTCAGACCTACTGAATCTAGTTGAAGTGGTCTTACTTGTCTTATGAACATTTCAATATTATCCCCAAATCCTTATTGGCCACACTGAACCTCCACACTCCCTTCTCTAGGCCCCCACCATTGCTCGACATCCTTTTGGCATCGACATGCAGCTCGCAGATGAAGTTTAGAAATGCCTGCCCCACCTCTCTGGCCTAGGCTCCGCAGCGCCTTACGCTGCAGAAGAGCAGCTCAGCTTCTCCATTCTGGGTTAATGGGTAGCTCGGTGGCTGGCCTGCAGTGGGAGCACACAGCCAGGGTGGAATGCTCCCCAGTCAGTAGTGTTCGATTCTGTTTCTGGCTTTTCCTCTTAGCAAGTCACTTAACCCTTCCTGAGCCCTGGTCTCCAGCGCTCTGCAGTGGGGCAGTAAGGACCCTCGATCTCCTTTCTCCAGCAGAGAATGTGAGAAGGCGTCTTTGGAGCTGGAGGAACAATAGGAACAGCTAGAGGCTCCCAACTTCTGCTACATGTTGGAATGGTCGCATCACTGGAGAAGAGTGCTAAAAATACCCGTGCCAACCCCCAGAGTTGCTGGCTTAATTGGCCTGGGTTATGGCCTGGGCCCTAGACAGTCCCCAGTTGATTCTAGGTTGCAGCCAGATTGGAGAACCACAGCTGTAGGTAAACATCTGCCCTCCTCACAGGCACTTACAGAGTTGAGAATGAGATTAACTGAAAATACTTTGTAAAGGGCACAAGTGCCATAGGAATGTCAGATTTCATTTTAAAACTTAACACTTATACAGCTCTACTTGGAAAAATCGAGATGATTCAGGAAGTATTTAAAAAAGCAGCTGCAGGAGGTAGAAAAGTAGATATTTGGGGAAATGTCAGGTACCTTGATGTTTGACAATTGGCCATTTTCTCTACCTGTCTTGTTTTTTGTTTCCTAATGGGTTAGGAATCAGAGATTTGAGCTTTTTTTTTTTTTTCCCCTTAATGTGAAAATCTTCAACTCCTATTGCAGCAGTAATGCATTTGGATAAATTAGCCTAAGGTATTTTAGAGTTTAAGCCTGAGGGGTGGGCTTCCCTTTCATCTGCTGAACCTGGTTTGGATTTCATGCACATACCTGCATCATTGAGTCGCCAAGAAAGTGGGACCATATAGATCACAGCTGGTGGACAAGAACTAGTAGTTAATAGCAAACATTTATTAAGACTGTAGATTGTGCCAAGCTCTGAGCTGTGTGCTTTCAATGCATCATCCAGTTTCATTCTCATAGCAACCTTATAAGGTAAGAACTGTTATCATCTCCATTCTACAGAAGGGAAACTGAGGCTTAGGAGATTGAAAACGTGCCCACCGTGGCAGAGCTACTGAGTGGAAGAACTGGCTTGCAGAGCCCAGTCTGCCGCTGCAGATGTTCTTTGCCATCCCGTAGATCAGGCCAGGCCGGCAAGGAGAGCAACACTGAATCTGTCCTGGGCGTTTAGACTAGAGCCCCTTTCACTCTTCTGGTTTCTTCGGTGGCACCTTCTCCCCGTTGTTTGGGGTCCGTCTGGAGAGCCAGGCCTTAGCTTGCTCTACTGGTTTAGCAAATGTCCCCCTCTCAGTGAGCAAGGTGAGTGAGCACTTTTTCTGAGTACATTTGGTTTTTCAGAATCTCTCCAGGAAATGATTTCCTTGACCAAATGCTCCTGTCTGGGGTGTCAATCAACATCTTTGCTTCTCTTGTCTTATGGGCTGTGTTCTGCTCGGGGAGCTCCATCTCGTTACTTTGGTTTGAAAGCCTTAGTGAGAACCAGGTTCCCCTGGGGCTCTTTGGTGCCTGAACTTGGGCTTGGTATTCGGCATTCTTGCTGGCCCAGTGGAACGTCCTTCAGAATGTATGTGGTGGGTTCGCTAGAAGGTGAATGGGTCTTCTTGGGCTGAGCTTTGCTGAGCAGGAGGAAGAGGCTATAGCCGTGCTTGGATTACCTTCCATTTCTATTTGTTTGTTTGTTTAGTAAGAAAGTAAAGTTGGGGTTCTGGAGCGTGATTCCGCTCTCTCCGCCAGGCACCCAGCCTTACCTTCCAATTCTGCTGCATGCTGGGTAGAATTGAATCCAAAGAATGTCATTACCTTTGTGTGTTTTGTTCCTGGTGGGAACTGTGCTAAGGAAAGGTACAGCAGTGAACAGAGACTGACATTGTCCCATGTGGAGCTTACAGACAAATAATAAAAACATTAAGAAAAATAATTACAGACTAGGAAAATAAAGAGGGGTCTGCATTAGGAAATAACAGGCCTTGTAAGTGACTTCAAAGGTCAAAGGATAACGTTATAAAGTTCTGTAGTCAGAAAAACTGAGTTCGCTTTTAGCTTTAAATAAGATACATCTGTAGCGATCACCTCTCTGCCTCTTCAACTAGCTTTTCATAGTTCCCGTCAGGAGTTTGTGGCACTATATTGGCAACAAGCAGTGTTTTTTCTTGACTTTGGCCAAGGAGCTCTTTTTTTTCTCCCCTGAGGCAGCGGAATCTGTTGACCACATGCATCTGAACCTCTAACAAGGGCGGCTCCACTGCAGATCCTGGATGTGGAACCCAGACTCCGTGTTTGCAAAAAGAACCCCCAAGAGATTTTGATGGAATCTTAGGTTTGAGAAC
Source organism: Indri indri (assembly GCA_004363605.1). Classification (NCBI taxonomy): domain Eukaryota; kingdom Metazoa; phylum Chordata; class Mammalia; order Primates; family Indriidae; genus Indri; species Indri indri. Next base: position 13,279 of record RJWJ010019220.1, on the reverse strand, counting down.
CACTGATCAAGGGAATGCATTTGTCCCAAATTGCAAATCATTCTAGAGACTCAACTAGAATCCCTTCAGCCTCTGCCAGAACCTCGTCTAATTCAGGGTCCTCGTATCAAAAAGTCTCTCCCCTCAGACTCCATGGACTGGCCTCCAGCATGCTCAGGTGTTCCCTCTCCAAGAATAAGTCTTAGTCTTTATACCCCTTCACCTGAAGAACATAAAGAGTTCCATGTCCACCACCTCCCTTCATTGATGCCTCACACCTTCCCTCCCTCCTCCTCCCACCCCCCAGCCTCAGAGGAAAGTTCCAGAAGTGTCAGCCAGAGCCATGCAGTGGTATCTTCCTTGGCCTCCCTGTAGCATCCGGCCATGTTGGCAGCCCTCTTCCTTTATGGGGGTCATTCTTATCCAGGGAAGGGGAAAGCACTTCACGTTCTTCTCCCTCTTTGCTCTTTCCCAGTAGTGTCCCATGTCCCCAAGCCTTCAGTCACCACCTCTTCCATGAAGCCTCAGGTGCCGGCTTCCAGGTACCTGCTGGACATCATTTCTGTGTCTAGGCAAGCACCGCAAACAACAACAGATTGAAAACTGAATCCACTTCTGATCTCAAACACCTTTGCCTCTTGCCTTTTTTTGCCATTACCATGAGAAAGTGCCTCATTAAGGACTGTGACATACGCATGGTTCACTGTTTTAAGGTCTGGCAGGTACATAGTGAAATGTAGGTCTTCCTCCCACCTGATCCCCATCTCCCCATAGTCAACCCCTGTTTCCAGAAACATCCTTCTCAATTCTTCCTTCCCCCATCTAACTGCCAAGTTCTGCTGCCCTTCCATTGCAGCCCCTGACACCTCGTTCCTTTCCTGTTTATTCCTACAGAGGCTTAGTGGAAAACAGAGCAAATGAGGGGCCTCTCCCTCTGTTGGCCAATTCGTGGTCCAATTTGGGACCAGTCTCACGTAACCCAACGCCGACCACCCTCTCCTCTCACCCTTCAGGGAGTAACTCCCCCGGGTGCCAAGGGACACCCTTCTGAGCTTCTCAAAGCTGGTCCCACTCGCATTTTCTAAGTCTCTCATACTTTCCTCACTTTCTGCATCTACAGGATGGGGATAACAGGGCTTACTTCATACTATTTTTAAGTGTTTAAAAAAGACCTTTCCCATGCATATTTTTAAATTTTGGTATAATTTTAAACTTACAGGAAAGTTGCACGAGTAGTACAAAAAGTTCCCATACACCCTTTATCTAGAATTACCAATTTTTTAAAATCTTTCTTGACTTTTTAATTTTAATTGATATATAATAGTTCATCAAATTGATATAACGTGGCATTCACATAAACTACTAATGTTAAAAATTTAACTTGTTTGCCAATATTTTGCTGTTATGAAAACACAGTGATGAATATCTTTGCACAAGACTTCTTTTGCAGTCTCTGGTTAATGCTTTGGAGTAAAATAATAGAAAGAAAATGATAAGCTGAAGTGTTTGCACATTTAGATTTTTATACATACTACTAGATTATATTTTAGAATATTTTTATCAGTTTGCTAATTTTTATGTATTGCCCATTTACTTTATATTCTCTTATTCTATCTCTGAATATTTAATAAATATAAAATTGCTTATATGTAAACCATTTAAGGTATATATATGTATATATGCCATTTCTATGAATATATTTTATGTATTCAGAAATATACAAATTATACACATAATTTATAGGAATTATAAATTATGTGGATATATTTATGTATACATATGTGTATATATATATGCACACACCATTTATGAGTAAGTTGGGGCTGGGAGGGGTGGCTTACGCCTGTATCCCAGCACTTTGGGAGGGTTCCTTGAGCCCAGGAGTTCAACACTAGCCTGGGCAACACAGCAAGACCCTGCCTCCACAAAATAAATTTTTCTTTTTTTCCACAAAATAAATTTTTAAAAAATTAGCTGGGTGTAGTGGTACCCACCTACAGTCCCAGCTCCTTGGTAGGCTGAGGTGGGAGGATTGCTTGTGCCCAGGAGTTTGAGGTTACAGTGAGCCATGTTTGGGCCACTGAACTCCAGCCTGGGCAACAGAGTGAAACCCTGTCTCAAAAAAAAAAAAAAAAAAAGTTGGAGAGTTTGTGTCTTTTTGATGCTAAATACTTTAGTGTGAGTATCCTAAGAAACAAAGCTGTCCCCTTACATAACGTCACTACTGCATGCCGTTTTCGTAGGGATTAAACTGAATAAACAGTGTAAAACACTTTGCAGTGTGCCCAATGCCCTTGCAGGTGCCAGTAATTGTTAGCCCTGGTTACTGAGCTGTCGTCATTGGTCCTCTGCTTCTAGTCTACCCGGGTTGGTGGCAGTCCCAAGCATACCTGCACTTTGCAATTCTCCCCGCGGCACGTTATGCCACTTGCTCCATGAGGCACTTGCTCCATGAGGCGTCCAGCATCTGTCTCCCTCCCTGCTCCCAGCAGGAAGGGGTCTGCAGTTAACTCAGGCCAGTTCCTGCACAAAAGCAGCAGAGGCCCATTCAGGATGGCTCTCCAGAGAGGTTAGAGAGTTCGAAGGAATCTGAGGAAAGGCAGAGTGACACCTGCTGCGGGGCAGGTGGGAGCTACAGCTGGGAGGCGTGAGGAAGTGAGGCAGCAGCTTCTCCCTGCACCTCCCTCTGGTCCCTCTGCCCACCCACCGCATGCTTTCTGCTGCCTCCTGAAACCCTCACTTGTGAGTCAGTTCTGCCTCTTACTAGCTGTGTGATTTTGGGTGAGCTGCTTAATTTTTTTTGAGCCTCGGTTTCCTTTATGCAAATAAGGCTAAGAGTAATAAAATAATAACCAAGACTTTATTGAATGCCGAGCACTGCTCTAAGTGTTTTATATTTATTAGCTCAACTAACCATCACACCAGCCTTCTGAGAGAGGTACTATGACTAGCCCCATGAAGAGATGAGAGTGTGGAGGCACAGAGAGTCTAAGTCATTTGCCCAAGGTCACACAGCTAGAAAGTGGCAAAGCCAGGATTCAGGCTCAGGTTGTGTGGCTCCAGAGCTCGTGCACTTAAACAGCCATCTGCTTGGAAGAGTTATTGTGACGATTAAGCATGGATTATCTCATTTAAGGCACTTAGCAGAGAGCAAGGCTCATAATAAAGACTCAAAAATGTTAATAGTTATTATACTATCAACAGCATTAGTTTGCAGGTGATCCAAGTGGACTTCTTGGTCCCAGGCTTTGTCTCATAACCCTTCATCCCAGCAACTACAACTCATGAGAGATGGTGATTTGAAAAGATCACAGAGCTGGTCTTGAACCGAATTCACCTGGTACAGGAAATGAACAGGGGTCAGGGGTCAGGTGGTGCCAACCACAGCAGCTGTCCACTCAGGGGAGGTCTTGGGCACTTGGCATCCTTAGGACATTCTTTTTCAGAACTTCCAGAGTAAAGTGTTCTGAATGCTTGTGGCAATTAGCAGGGCCTGGTGGCCCCTGTATCTGAGCACATGTTCTATTCTGAACTCTGCTGCTGCCCTCAAACCCCTGTGACAAACTCCTATTCATTTGCGTGACCCCTGCCCTCTTGCTACTCCAGGGTGGGCTGTGGACCAGCACAGCAGCACTGCCTGGGAGCCCGTTAGAAATGCAGAATCCCAGGCTGCACCCCAGACCCCCAAATCAGAATGCGCATTTTACCCAGACCCCCAGCGGCACTTGCCCCCATGGTAACATTGGAGTGGCCCTCGCCACTCAGCGCTGCTTCTGTTTGCGTAGCCTGTTTTTCTTTTTTCCTTTTGTGGCTGCCTGTGCCTCTTTCTTGTTCTGATCTAGGGCACACCACATACCTGTGGTATCAATAAACAGTGGGTTTTTACAACCAGTTATAAACACTATCTAGGGAAAGGAGCTTCTCAGCTCATTCCCAGAGCCCCACGTGGGACGAGGGATTGAAGCCGGGTGGGGCGATGGAGCTCAGTTGATAGCGCTTCACACCTGCTGAGAAAATGCAAGGTCCTGAGGCCACAGTGGGTCCACTGGCAGGGTCCTGAGCCAAGGGTCAGGGCAGACGCAGGCTATGCAGGAAGTCTACCAGGGCTGCAGACCATGGAATTCGAGGGACATGGGGCAGTCAGAGGTGGGGACGCTCTTGGTAGAGCTTGTTGGCTCTAGTAAGTAAAGAGGGGGTGCCCAGCAGACACCCGGCAGAGATCACAGAGGCAGTATTTCAGTCCTCAGGGAGCAAGACGAGGAGGAGCTGGGGTCTCCAGTAAGCTTCCGGCAGGGACTCGGGCCAGCCAAATATGTCGGAGGCTCCCTGGGATAGCTTTGAACAGAGCAGAAATGTTCTGCAAGGGCACTGGTGGGACGATGTCTTGGGTCAAGGCTGGGGAGAGGGTGGGGAGCCTGAGCCTGGGACAGTCCTGGGAACAGCATAAATGGGCTCCAGGTGCAGGACTGGGGACGGGAGGCGCAGGGAGCCAGCCATGGCTGCAGGCAGAGCCTGTGAGAGGCCTGGGAAACGCCTCACCTTTCCTGGCATGAGGGTGGCAAGGAGGTGTGGCCAGATTCCAGAGGGCTTTCCCATCAGAGATTAGGACACTGCCCTCGCCAGGCCCGGTTCACCTGTGCACAGCATTTCAGTGTAAGCACGGACCTTGCCCCACACATTCCTGAGATAACGCTCCCTCACCAGCCGGCCTGGAGGACGGTCCGTCAGTGCGAGTGAGGCTGCTGATGCCTTCCCTGGGTTCATTTCCAGCTTGTCTGATGTCGGTGTGTATGTCTGTGTAACATGACTGAAGAACGAGTCATTAGCGAGCTGTCCAAAGTCCCTTTGGGAACATTCCAGGAAAATAAACCAATATTCCATCAAAGCCACAAATAGCTTCTTTTTTTTTGTTTTGTTTTTCCATTACTTCAAAGCAGGGTTTCTGTGTGGTCCACAGACCTTGTGTGTTAAACTCCCCCAAGGAGCTTATAAAACACAAATTCCTGGGCCGCCACCTTACACCTACTGAATCATCATCTCAGTGGGGAATCTGCATTTTTAATACGCTGCCCCTGTGATCCTAGTATATACCTTACTCTTGAAAACCTCTCGCTTCCCTCCCCACTCTCTCTTGCCTTTGCATAAGCCACGTGTGCCCTCGCCTGCTGATCCTCCCTCCCCGTGCTGCCACCCCAGCCAACTCCGCTAAATGGCCACCTCTTCCTAGGAGCCTTCCTGGCATCTTCATCCCAGCTTGCGTAGGGGCCTCCGTGCAGCCTCCTCATGTGAATCTACCACGTGGCAGTTGTGTTTTCCTGTCTGACGGCTCCAGGGAATGGCGAGGCGTCCTGTCTGGTCTTCCCAGGCCCAGCACGGAGATTTGCCTGTGATGGGTACTAATAAATAACGAATACAGGGCTGGGGGCCCGAGCAGCGATGGGAAAGCCACAGAGTAGGGATGATGAATGGATGCTTCCCACGAAGAAGCTGCCGCCTTCTGACTCTTCTCCTGGTCAGTCTGAACTCCTAGGTCAAGTTTGGAGCCAGAGGGGAAATGTTAGACCCCAGGAGGGGCCAAGGCTCTGACTGGCAGGAGGCACAGTCCGCCTGCTCGGGGCCGAGGTCTGTGTCAGGAGGACTTGGTAGCTTGTGCTTCTTCCTGCTGTAGAGAAACAGACTAAAGGACAGATTTCCAGCCTCAGGCCTGACCCCAAACCCAGGGCAGCTGGAATGCTCAGGCCTCCCTCTTTTCAGGCAGGAGGAGTTAGAGAATAGAACTGCTGGACCATGAAACGCCCAAGAGTCCTTTCCCCCAGCGTTTCTCGGAGTTTGCTACCGTGATTTTCCCTGTGAGGCTTGTGATTGCTATTTGCCAAACCAGCAAGTGTTGACCCAACAGAAACCAAACAAAGATACCAGAAGCCCTAGACAGGCTGTCTTCATCGTGTTGGTAAAGGGAGAGCCAGCTGCCCGAGGGGATTGCAAGGACGATGCCCATCACCTAGCTCTGAAAAACAAAATGCGTTTCCGTATTGCTAAGAACATGAGCACCAGGAACCTGCTTTACCAGTCCCGGGTGCCTCCTGGAGCCAGCTCCCGTATCTGCGTGTATCTGGGGGCCTTTGGGGGCTGGCTGGGGACAGAGTGGCTTTGGGAAGGAGAGACCTGACCTGGTGAGACTCTAAGGTCAGCCCAGACTGCTGTGACGGCAGGGGATTCAGCCCAGGAGGTCAGGGTGAGGGCGGTCTGCCCTCTCAGTCCGTGGTAGGCTCAGAACCTAACCTGGTACCTTGAAAAGAAAGGAAGGAATTATGGGCAGCAGGGACATCCCACCTTCATTCAACATGGGCTGTGTCAGAAGCCTTCCAACGTGTGCTGTGATTCCAGGAGGGAGGCGGGCACTATAAGATTTTAGGCAGATACAGGGTTTCTTTCATGCTTTTTATGTGAGGATATTATTTCTGAACCCACAGCCTGTCTCTTCCCTTCACCCCAAATTACACTCGATGTGCCTCCAGGAGGAAGACAGTACAATGTTATCATTTGGTTATGATTTCATATTCAAACAGTAAAAAAGTGACAATAAAGTTCAAAAATCTTGTTAGGAGCTGTGGAAATTCAGCGAGCAGCAGTGACAGGCGCAACTGACTGAGGGGTTTACATACATTTTACTTGTTCACTTGTCCTCACCTTCCAGAGGAGGCAGCCGAGGCCCAGAGAGGTTAGGGAACTCACCAGGGTCACACAGGAAGTTGGCACGAGGGCTGAGGTTTCAGTCCGGAGCTCTCATGGCTCCACAGGCTAGCGCTTGCCAGTGCTGCCTTGTCTCTTCAAGGTAGTTGGCGTGTGTTGATGTAACATCACTAACGCTCGTTGAGTTCCCTACCGTTTCTCAGAGCATTTGTCTGCGTGTCCTGATTTGAGAATTAGTTAAGCTCTCGCACTCTCCAGGGTGCAGCGGCTGGAATTCAGGCGCTGGAGGAAGTTCCTGCCTCCTTCCTGGAGCCCACAGCCAGATCCCACAGACCTGCTCCGTAGGGTGGCGAGGACAGGAGGTGTGGCCCGGGGGTTGGCAGCCTGGCCAGGGCGTGCAGAGCAGGCCGGGTTGCGGTGACCCACCAGGCACATGCTCCCGGGCAGCTCCCAGGCACGGAACCCGGGCCTCCCCCTGCCAAGGCCTCCTCTCCTGTTTCCTCTTTGCCTCCTGCCCTCTCAGGATCTGTAGCTATTTGGGAATGTGAGCACAGAGGCCTTTTCAAGAAAGAAAGAAAGTGCCACTGTCCAGCATTCCCAGTATCCTCGCTCACTGGAGAGATAAAAAGGCCAGATTACGTGGGAAGGAGAGGCCCATGTACCAGGACAGTTCAGATCTAATTGCTAATGACTCCTGGAATATGTCCTCCCAAATGTCCCCGTTTTCCTTCCAAGGCACTGGCTGCCTTTGTGTGGGACCCTACCGCGTTGACTGATGCGTTATCAGTGCAATGCAATAGGCTGATGATGTCATGAAAACCCTGGCTTTCTGAGAACACGTTCACGGGCAAGAATGCAGCGCTGGAGAGGGCCAAGGGCTCGGTACGCAGCACAACCCAGCTTTTATTGTATCACCCTGGCTTTATTGGCCCTTTGTTCCTTTTCTCTTTGACAAAGGATGATTTTTTTTTTAACTTTCTGGTTAGAAATCGGTAGTTGAGGCCTGCTAATCACCTCTTTGGCTTGGCACACACACCAGGGAAAGTCCACGGCACTTAATCTGTTTGCAAGTGTTCTCTCAGTCCCAGAAGTCCAGAAATGTACTCAGCCCCCAAATTTTTTTTAATTAGATTGTTATTCAGGATAATTCCTCCTGTAATTACAGTAATAAAGGTTCTGAGGTTTGTTACACAGATATTTTTCCCGTTTACTTTTTAAAAACTTAATTTATTTTTAATTGTAAAAATACACAAGACATAAAATTTTCCATTTTAACCATTTTTAAATGTACGGTTCAGTGACATTAAGTACATTCATATTATCGTGCAATCACCACAATCATCCATCTCCAGAACTCTTTTCATCTTGCAAAACCGAAACTCTATACCCATTAAATAACAATTTCCCACCCTCAGCCCCTAGCAACCACTATTCTACTTTCTGTCTCTAGCTATGATTTTGACTACTCTAAGTACTTAATGGAAGTGAAATCTCAAATATTTGTCTTTTTGTGACTGGCTATTTTGGTTAGCATAATGTCATCAAAGTTTATCCATGTTGTAGCATGTAACGGCACTTTGTGCCTTTTTAAGGCTGAATCATACTCCATGGTGTGGGTAGACCACATTCTGCTTATCCATTCACCCATTAGTGGACACTGGGGTTGTTTCCACGTTTTGACTATCGTGAGTCAGGCTGCTATGATCATGGATACGCTAGCATCTCTTCAAGACCCTGCTTTCATTTCTTTTAGGTATATACCCAAAAGAAGAATTGCTGGATCAAATGGTAACTATTTTTAGTTTTTTGAGGACCTGCCATGCTGTTTTCCACAGTGGCTGCACTATTTTCCGTTCCCATCAGGAGTACACAAGGGTTCCAGTCTTTCCACATCCTCACAAATGCTTATTTTTGTTTCTTCCAATAGTAGCCATCACAAGGGGTGTGAATTAGTATCTCATTGTGGTTTTGATTGCATTTCCCTAATAATTAGTGATGGTGAGCATCTGTACATACACCTTTTTAAAAGCCACTTCCTCCTGTCATTTCAAAGCTAGAGAGCGGTAGAGTGTAATGTTCAAGGAGCTGAATCCTGTCTCGTCTCCTTCGTAACTTTGTGACTTTGTGTCAGCTATGACAGCTCTCTGTGCTTCAGTTCCCCATCCTTAAAATGCAATGATAAGTGACCTGATCTCATAGGCTACCAGGAGGACACAATGAATTAATACAGATAAGTCCCACAGCATGGTTTGTGACTCTCCGTGTGTTTGGTGAGTGCTAGACATCGGTACTGCCAGTGGACAGAGCAGAATCTGGTGCCTTGCCTTTCCTGGGGATGGTTTTCTTCTCTGCCTGGTCTTTTTCAAAGGCCTTGGGAGGTTGAAGTGAGATGGCGGCTGGAACCTGGTGGGTTTTCACTCTCCACGGGTGGCCATGTCAGGGGAAGAAGATCAGGGCCATCCTCTGTATCCCTCCTGAAACTTGGTAGTATCTGGTTTGGAGAGTGAGTGTCTGCAGAGCTGGCAGCCAGAAGATGGGAACAAGGCCTGGGAAAGGAGTGGAAAGGTAGCTAGCTGCTCCCTCAACCAGTAACGATTAGAGCAAATGACCATCTGGGCGATGAATGGCTCCTCATTGCCTTAAGTTGTGGCTGTTAGCGAAGAGTTTATGTTGCTACGTGTGTTACCACAGGGTGCTGCACCCTGTGGGCTTGGATGACTGTCCTCGGGCCCCAGTGCCCTGCGTGTCAGCAGGTGGGCCTCCACAGAGTGCCCCGTCTGGTAGGACATCACCCTCCTCCCAGGGAGAGCAAGGTTTCCCTGTCACTGTGGTTAATTCCAGGACCATCAGCAGGACCCTGGGCTACAGCTTCCCTTTGGCTTCCCAGAGCAGATTTCCAACGTGGTCACGCTCCCCTGGGGAAGATGTCATGGGAGAAAGACATCTCCATCTCTGATCCTTCCTTAAATCCTAACCCAATTTCCTTAGCAAGGCAGGAAAAGTGGATGTACCAAAGGGAGGGAGAACTTCCTCCCTTCCCACCTTCACCCGGTTCACTTCCTTCCCGGGGCCCAGCTTAAAAGTCAGTTCCTTAAGGAATCGTTTCCGCAGCTCCCTGGATGGGACCAGGTTCAGTGTTTATATTGTCTCATAGTGCAAAACTTTTCCTTTAGAATTGATTGTTCAATGTAATTAATATCTTGTGTTATTTCTGTGTAATGTCAGCTCAGGACTTTCTAGACCAGCAGTTCTCAAAGTGTGGTCCCTGGAAGTCCCTGAAATCCTCTCAGGAGACCTACAAGGTCAAAACTCCATAATAATACTAAGAAGTTATTTGCCTTTTTTTACTTTCAATCTCATGAGAGTCCAGAGACTACACGGCATGTGATTTTGCAACAGACCGATGTGAAAGCAGCTCTTAGGACTCAGTTGTCTTTTATTAAGCCACCCATTAAGGAGATTGGCAAAGATGTAAAATAATGCCACTTTCTCACCAATTTGGGGGGAGGCGTTGGAAAATATTTTAAAAGTTTGAGAACCGCTATCCTCCTAGAAAAGAGGTCAGAAACTTTGTCTAGGACTAAATAGTAAATATTTTAAGCTTTGTGGACCATACCCTCTGTGTCTTAACTATTCAACTCTGTAGAATGAAAGCAGCTGTAGATAATTTGTTAACAGGTGAGCATAGCTGTGTCTCAATAAAAACTATATTTACAGAAATGGGCAAGGAATGGATTTGGCCTGCAGGCCATAGTTTGCCACAGTTGAGTTTAACATAACAGTAGATGAGATGCTACAGAAAAAAAAAGATCAGTAAACGTGAAGTCAGGACAATAGAAAGTATCCAAACTGAAGCAAAGAAAGAAAAAAAAAAAAAAGGTCAGAACCTCAGCAATTTATGGGACGTTATTAAGCAGTCTAAGAAATACGTATTTGCATTCCCAAAAGGAAAGGAGAAAGATTGGGGAAGAAAATATATTTGAAGACATATGGCTGAAAAATTCTAAAGTTGATGAAAACCCTGCTCTAGACGATACAAGCTTTAAGAGGGTAGAAGCCACATTATCTTGTAGATTGCTTTATCCCTAGCACTTAGCACAGGTCCGCTGGTTAGCAAATGCTTGATAATGTTAATGGAAATAATTTTTAGCTGCTGGTAGTACAGGTCAAAAATAAAAGTGGCTTAACTTCGAAATAGATGTTACTTCTTTGTCATATAAAGAAAAAAACCAGAGACAGGCCAGGCAGGGCCAGGGTGGTGGCACCACATTGTCATAAGGTACCCAAGTTCTGTATGCCTTTCTGCTCTACCATTCTTAGCACATGACTTCTATCCTTAAACTCACCTCATGGCCTAACAAAGCTTAAAAACAAGCCTCAGGAGGATGAAGCTGATCAGCCAATAAGTTAACTGCCCATCAGAACAAAACTTAAGATTCTTTAAAGAAATAAGGCAAAATTTAGATTCTCAACAACTTAGTATTCACGTTGTCCAGCATAGACTAGAAAAGGTGGTTGACTTACGAAGAAACACAGTCAATAGAAACAGACCCAGAGATGGCAAAGATGTTGGAATTAGCTGAAGATGGCTTTAAAACAATTATTATAGATATGCTTAAGGATTTAAAGGAGAAGAAATCAGTAGGGAAGTGGCATAAAATAAATTCTAGATGAAAACTGCAATATCTGAGATGAAAAATTTGCTAGTTGAGTCTAACATAACAGTAGATGAGATGCTACAGAAAAAACAGATCAGTGAACACGATGTCAGGACAATAGAAAGTATCCAAACTGAAGCAAAGAAAAAAAAAAGCTGAAAAAAAAGGTCAGAACCCCAGCGATTTATGGGACATTATTAAGCAGTCTAAGAAATGTGTATTTGCATTCCCAAAAGGAAACGAGAAAGAGAGATTGGGGAAGAAAATATATGTGAAGACATATGGCTGAAAAATTCCAAAGATGAAGAAAATATCAACCCACAGATCCAAGAAGCTCAACAAACACAGAATAACCCTGTGGAAAACCACGCCTAGACCCATCATAATCAAATTGCTGAAAACAAAAGATGGGGAAATCTTAAAATCATCTAGAGAATAGCATCCAGGGGAACAATAAGAGTTAAGTAAGGAGAACAGTAAGAATACCACTGACTTCTTAGCAGAAACAATGCAAGCCAAAATGTAATTGAGTCATGTCTCCAAGGTGCTGAAAGGGAAAGGTATTGTCAACCTACAATTCTATATCCAACCAAAAGTGTCCTGAAAAGATAAAGATAAAATCTAAACATTTTCAGATAAAATAAAAGCTGAAGGAAAGTATCACCAGCAGAGTTACACAATAAGAAATGTTAAAAGAAATTCTTCAGGCCATGGGAAAACAATATCAGGTGGAAACTTAGATCTACATGAAAAAATTAAGAGCAACAGAAATATAAAAGCCTTTTAAAAATGTCTTCATTTCTTTGAAAGATAATTGACTGTTCAGAGCAAACATAATAATGGTACACTGTGGATGAATTTTTTTAAAAAGCAGAAAAGGGAGAAAAAAGAATCAAGAAATACATGAGACAAATAGAAAACAAATGGCAAGTTGGTAGACTTAAATCCAGCTGTATCAATAATTCATTAAAAGTAAATGCACTAAACACTTAAAAAGTAGAGGAAAAAAAAGACCAACACTCAAGTGTATAGGCTGCCTATAAGAGATTCATTTTAAATGTAAATACACAGGTAGGTTAAAAGTAAAAGAATAGGAAAGATATACCATGCAAATACTCATCGAAAGGAAACTGGAATGGCTATCATAATGTCATACAAAGAGCTTTTATAAAAATAGGCTGATTCATCAAAAAGACATAACAGCGCTAAATGCGTAGACACCTAGTAGCTGGGTTCAAGTGCTTGAGTAAGTGACAGGATCCAGTAGAGCAAGCTCTGTGGCTCTTCGCAGGGGGGAGGACCGAGGGAGCCACTTCCTCATTCCAGTCCCAGTCTCCTTTGAGTCAGCGGCAGAGACAGAAGTGGGTAGAGAAGCAGGCTGTTCTCCATGGCCTCATTCCGTGCTCAGCATTGAGACTATGTGCGCCTCCTTGTGCCTCTGAGATGGCAGCCCCTGGGGCCCTCTGACCCTGGGGAGGAGCCCTTCCAAACTGTTCCCACAGGGCACTCTACCCCCAGCTCTTCTTGGCAGGAAGAGAGTTTTCCGGAACCTGCCAAGCTCACGTGGGATGCCACTCAGGACTTAGGGTCCTGTTCTCAAGGCTGGAGATGGCTGGGATCCTGGAATGAAGGGCGGGATGTGTGTTGGTCACCAGGAACTCCAGGTGCCCTAGGACGCAGGAGAAGGTGGCAATGTCTGCCCTTGGGCTGGGGCCTGCCGTTCAGATGCTGAAAGGAGCTTGAGTCAGCACCAGGTGGGGCAGGGGCAGGGGGGAGGGGAATTTTTAAGCAATAATGAAAAGTTGTCTGGAAGAGGAGGAGGAGGAGGTTCCCGGATAGGGAGTGTCTGGTTGGCAAAGAATTCCACTGTTTTCACGCAGTCCCATTTGCACTGACAATCCACGTGAGCAATGATTTCTTTCTGCTTTTTTTTTTTTTTTTTTTTTTTT
>RJWJ010019219.1:0-30587 GCA_004363605.1 Indri indri | reverse complement strand
TAAACAGTGATCATCTTTATCTCTAATAGTGATTTTCTTCTCAAAGTGTATTTTTTATAATAATATAGCTATACTCGCTTACTTTTGATTATTTATCTGGTCTACTTTTTCTCATCCTTTTACTTTTAGTCATTTTGTGCCATTAGGTTTATGTTCCCTTATAAAGAGAATTTTATTGGATACTCACAACCCAATTTATGAGCTCTGTCCTTTAACTGGAGAATTTTCCCCATTGACATTCTTGTAATTACTGAAATATTTGTATTTATCTCTGTCTTCTCTCTTTTTATTCTTTAGTTTCTCTTTAAAACCAGAAATCTTTTCCTGCCTTCTATAAGATTGACTAACTTATCTTTATTCCCTTTTATTCTCTAGATATTTAGATATTACATAATCGATATTTATTATTTAAATGATTAGGTTGAAATTGTTAACATATATACCAGATTAAACAGGGACTAAAATTAATTAATAATTCTATTATGATGATTCATAATGTTTCTTTAGTCTAAGGATTCATATCTTTCATAAATTCTGGAAAGCTCTCAGCAATTACCTCAACAAATATGATTTCTCCTTTTTTCTTTCAATCACTTCCTTCTACAACTCCTGCTACACTGGTGCCGTCATTCTAACCTTAGTATCTCTTAATTTCTCCTACCTATTTTCTAAACCTTTATCTGTCAGTGCTACATTGTGAGTAATGTTCTCCAAATTAACTCTTTGTTCGGTAATTATTTAGTTGTACCTTATTTTCTATTTATTCTATCTATTGACTTTTTATTTCTAGGAATTCTATGTCACTCTTTTTCAAATGTGTCACTTTTATAGTGTCTTATTTTTTCTTATGATTTAAGTTCCAAATTTTATGCTTTATTCAAACCTATTTTATATGCTTTACCAGAGAATTCAAGGAGCTAAAACTCTTGGGATTCCAATCCTCCCATCGTTGGGACTGCTGACTTAAGAATTGTTGAATAGCGTGTGTTAAGGGCATGCCTCCCTGGGAAAGTATTGCATTTGCTTCTTTCACACGCTCCAAGAGTACCAACCTGCTGGGTCCAATTTTTACATAAACTTCTTTCTTCTTTCTTATAAGATTTCCAGATTTTGTAAGGCCTTGTTATTTTGAATCCCAAGCTTACATGAAACACAAATTTGGAGTTTGGATTCTCGGAAAATTCTCTTTTATTTCAGCTGGCACTTTTAACTTCCTTGTCTTCTTTCTACACCAGTGGGTAGATTTTTTAAAAAAGAATACTCTTTCTCCGAGGGTTTCTCTAAAGTTTAGTACTTCTGAGGGTCCCATATTTATTCAGAGGTCTCCATTTCAACCCCTCCCCTTTCTTTTGAATACAAAGCTTCAATTTCTGTCCCCATGAGGATGTTAAATTCTGAGCCTCTGGACTGTGGAGACCAAGAATACTTCAGGGCAGCCACAGAAGTGTTGTCTCACATACTTCACTTTGCCACCAGAGTAGTCGCTGTTCTTTGTCGTATGCTCGGTTATGCATTTAGAGTTGCTTATGTATTTAACATGTATAATACGTATTTAATAGGTATTGGCAGGAAGAGAACTTTCTGCTTCTCTTTGTCCTCTATTTGTCATGTCTCTTTAATACAGCTGTCATCTCTTTATGGCTGAAACACAAGGCCATTTCCCTAGTCATAGATGCCAATTTTAGGGCAAAGAGCAAGAGCAAAGAGCAAACCTCTGTATGTGTGTTTGTGTGGCTTGTATGAAGGTGTTAAGTATGTGAAGCAAGGCCTCATCAAGTAAAACTTTCCTCAGGAGCCATTTCTTGAAAGAGGAAGAATTTACTACAGAGGCATAGGATGCCTGTTCCAGGCAGAGGGCATGGCATGTTCAAATGCTTAAAGGTTTAAGAGAATGTAGATTATTTGGGGACCTGTGAGTAGATCCATAAAACAGGAATAGAAGCTTAACATGGGGAAATGGCCAAAGTCAAGGACTGGATCATGGAAATACATTTAATTCCATTCTAAGAAGCTTATATTTTATCCCTAAGACAACTGAAAGCCCTTGAAGGATTTCAAGCAGAAGAGTAGCATGATTAGATTTCCTCTACCTCCATAGAATACAAAGAACAGATGCAGGAAGACAAGAGACCATTGCACTAATCCACATCTGATTCTCCATGCTGTAAAGGATCATTTGGGGGCAGATGATGTCAGGGTGGGTTGGAGGTGCAGAGAAAAACTTCCAGGGGCAGACACCTGACACCAAAGACATAAGAACCAAAGGAAGAATCAGGTGGGAAGCTGAACAGAGTGTCTGATGTTCAATAGAGTCAAAAAAAGGACTCACAGCCAAAACTGGATCAGAGGCCAGTGTTCAAGCCTGGTTATCAAGCCAAGAAACCTAGGTTGGGAAGATGCAGACTAATCTAAATTAATGGAAACAACAGGGACAAAAGTTTGGTGCTGTCAGTTATGGAGCCTTGTCGCCAGTAGTGGCAAAGCTATTCAATACATCTGTTTCCACTGGTTCACATAACAGTTATACATGCCTAGTGTTTATTGTTATTGCCTTTCTGATGGGGTCTGCTTGATCCATTAGCATTACTAAAAATTCATTTTTGAATAAAATCAATAATAAAAAGATGAACAAAAATAATGATGTGTAAATAATGCACCACACTGCTCTGACTAGAGAAAAATAATTCTTTAGTATAGCTATAGCTGTGTCTTTATGGATACAGAGATAGACCTATCATACGGGCCAGCGTTCTTGCCAGAAGAGGCAATCTGGGCTGTCTTGATTCCCCATTTTCTTTGTAAGAGGAATCTGGCAAACCTTCGGATGCCCGGCAGGTGTTTATCATTCTATTCCTGCTCCAAAGGGAAAGAAACAGCATGATGATGTGGCGTTCCAAATTTAAAACAAAACCCACTTTGTCCCAGCTGATGAGGTCTAACTGCTGATGTTCCAGTGAAATGACTGCTGTTATCGAGCTTTCATGTTCTTTTGGGAAATGCAGGCTGTGTCTTCCCCATCTTGGCAGCAGTATCCCTCTAACCCTAATTAAATATCCACAGTGGTGCACGCCTGATGGCCCTGAATGTTAAATAAAGGGGAAATAATAACTTTATACTGTAAAATCAATATGTGAGAGACTTTCCCTTTTTCTATCAGTCTGAACTATAGTGATTCCTACTAAGCTCAATTATGCTATACAGTAGTGCCCTCTCATCCACAGTTCTGTTTTCCACAGGTTCAGTTATCTGCCATCAACTGTGGTCCAAAAATAGGTGAGTACAGTACAAGATATTCTGAAAGAGAAAATGTATTCATATAACTTTCATTATAGTATTTGTTATAACTGTTTTATTTTATTATTAGTTATTGTTGTTAATCTTACTGTGCCTAATTTATAAATTAAACTTTAGCATAGCTAGCTATATGTAGGAAAAAAAGTAGTGTACATAGGGTTTGATACTGTCTGTGGTTTCAGGCATCCACGGTGGGGAGGGAGTCTTAGAATGTATCCCCTGCGGATAAGGGGGGATCACTGTACCACATTTTTAATGTGAACAGTTATATTGAAGTATGTATTGCACGTTATGAACATTTAACAAACTCTTGATTGTTAAAATGAATGACTACTAAATTTTAATACAAAAACAAAGAAAGGAGTCAAAAGAGGTGTCAAGAAGATAAAGAATATACAACCACTGTCCCAAGGAATTTTCAGTCTGCTATACAATGTCCCAAATAACTACAATATAAGACTCTGTGTGTACATGCCAAAATAGGAGCATGAACAATGGGCAAATGGGCACAGAATCCAATGGGGACACAGTAAATTTGGGTGCAGAAACAAAATTCATGTGTAAATGTAATTAGGCAATGGGGAAGCTGGAACAGAGCTCAAATGAAAGGTTGATGTTGAAGGTTAGGCATGGAAGATGCCCATCTGGAGGGGACATTTTAAAGCTTTGGGAGGAAATGTGAGTGTCAAGTGGAAACATGTGAGAGAGGAAAAGAGGGCCAAGAAATGAACCTTCTGGAGACCCTCCTGGAGGGGACAGGAAGAGGAACTGAATCGAGAAGAAGGTTCGGGAATGGTGAGAAGGGGAAGAGGCATGAGTTTATGTGCCACCATTAAAGGCAAAGGAAATGAGAACCTCAAGCCATAGGAAAGACCTGCAGTGCAAAATGCTGTGAAGTTTAATAAGTGAGTCCTAAGGAGGCTGGTTATAATCTGCAAGAGAGTGGCTTCAGGAAATAGGAAAAGAAAAGGAAAATTAGGGTGGGCTTCGAAGCTCTGCACACCGAAGTGAAAAAAAAAAGAAAAAATAGAAAATTAGGGTGAGCTGAGAAGTGAATGGGAACTTACAGAGTAAAAGCAACTAGTAAAAAACAACATAACATAAAACAACGGTTTGAGAAGTTTGGTGATAAGAAAGAGGGAAATGGAAAAATAGCCTAAAGGGGCAGGGGATTTGAGAGCAAGGTTTTTTGGTTTGTTTTTATTGGTTTGGTTTGATTTTCAACTTAGAGAAGATAATTATGATTTGCCGCTGAAGAGTCAAAGGGGAGAAAGAGATTAAAATTTGAGAGGGAAAGGGAAAATAAAACAGGGTCCCTGAGGGATGGCAGCTCGAATACTCGGATAATAATAAAGGCTCCTTCTTTAGTTAGTGCTTAACTGTATGTCAGGTGGAGTGCCAGGAAATTACATCCATTAAATAATGTGATCTTTATAATAACAATATTAGATATCGTTAAACTCATTTTGTGATTTAGGAAACTGAGACTCAAAATGGCAAAGAGTTTGCCAAGATCACACAGTAAGTTAAGTGGTATGGCTGGGAATTAAATTTAGATCTAATTTGATTTCTAGGTTCATTACCTCGCACTAGGTTGATCCTAACATGGGAGAATGTTAAATAGAACTACAAAACATGTTTTTTCCCACCTTCTGTCTAACTAGAGCACACTGCAGCACGTGGTATGCGTGTGCTGAGATCAGAGCACGCAGCAGGCACTACTGCAGTTCACCAACATCCGGTTCTCCTTCCTTTTTAGGCACATGGAAGAGTGAGCCTCTCAGCTCCTCACTGTTCAGGGTTACATGAATAGTCCAAGCAGGTGACATGTGAGCAAAAGTAGTGCTGCTTCTGGACCGAGGCAATGAAAGCGTGATTCTGCAATTTCTCCCTTCCTCCACTGTGCCAGTTGTGGAGGAAGCCTTCAATGGAGATGGCGGGGCCAAAAGACTGAGGCAAACTGGATTGGGCTGAGTCGCTTTTCGGAGGAAAACAGCTCTGAAGAGTGAGCCAGGATGTCCAGTGGACTTTACGCAAGCAAGAAATATTCTTTTATTGTGCTATGTCCTAATATTTGGGAATTTCTTACTACCATGTTGTAAACCAAGCCTGTGCCTCTACAGAACCAAGGAGGAACATCCTATCTATACCTGGGGCATTCAGAGAAAGATTCGTGGAAGAGGTGACAACTAAGTTATTCCTAAGAATGAACAGGAGTTACATAAGCAACAAGGAGGAGAACAAATAGAAAAAGAAGAAATAGTAGAGTTCACACCATTTATGAATGTGTAGAGGAAAAAGGTGGCACGTTCAAGGAAAAGCATGGCCCGTCAATCAATGTCAATGGACTCTGTCTTTATCATAACACAAATAGCGCACATAAGATTTTGTTCTCTGTCTTCTATTCTGTTTCCTTGATACATGTGTCCAAACTTGTTTAAATAACACACTTCTTACATTATTATAGCTTTATGATATATTTAATACATTTAATATCTGTTTTGAGACATTCTTTCATTATTCCACTCACTCATTACTTTAGCTATACTTTCTTGTTTGTTCTTCCAGAGAGACTTTAGGAGCTAAAGTTAGTAAGCTGATAAAAGCTTTATACTTGTATTAGTTTCCTATTCCTGCTGTAATTTATTACCATAACATTAATGGTTTGCTATAACATGAATTTATTATCTTACTGTCTGAAAGTCAGAAGTCTAGAATCAGATTTTCTTAGCTAAAATGAAGGTGTCAACAGGCCCAAGTTCCTTCTAGAAGCTGTAGGGGAGAATCTGTTTTTCACCTTTTCCCTCTCCTAGAGGCCACCTACATTCCTCGGCTTATAGCCCCTTCTGTCTTCAAAGAACATCATTCCAACCTCTGCTTCTGTCTTATCTCTGATCCTCCTGCCTCCCTCTTTTAAGGACCCCTGTGATTACATCGAGCCCACCCAGATAATCCAGGAAAATCTCCTGTTCTCAAAATTCTGCCCCCGTGACTCAGGCACCTTTCACCAGGCCCCACCTCCAACACTGGGGATCACATTTCAGTGTGAAATGTGGAAGGGAAAACATCCAAACTATAATAGAAAATGAAAGCTAGTCTACAGTGAAGGAAAGAGTGATTGCTGGACGATGAGGCGGTGGGAAGGGTCCTAATGGAAGGTTGCAAAGAAGCATAAGGAATCTTTTCTGTGTGATAAATATGTTCATTATCTCCATTGTGGTGATGATTTCACTGGTCTATTCATATGTCAAAACTTAGCAAATTGTGAGCTTTAAATATGTGTGGTCATTTTTACTTCAATCAAGTTATTTTTAACTAGTCAATTTACCCAAAATGAGACCAGAAATGAATAAAACCCAGAAGGGATAAGTGGACAACAATTAGCAAGTAGAAGATTTAAACCATCTGTATCAATAATTACACAAATGTAAATAGACTAGGCACATCAATGAAAAGGCAGAGATTGTCAAGCTAGATAAAAAAGAAAGCACTACTATATGCTCTCTACAAGAAACCAACTTTAAATATTCAGGGAGAGGTAGGTGGAAAGAGGAAGGAAAAGAATATACTATGAAAACAATAAGGATAAGAAAGCAGGCATGACTACATTAATATCAGTCAAAGTAGACAAAATAGTTTTATTCATAATAGACAAAACATGTCCCTTAATAGCAGAATTAAAAAATTATTGTATATTCATTCCATGGAATACTCTTAATAATAATAATAAAAAGACAAAACTACTACAATACAATGCATAATAACATATATGAACATGAACAAACAATAACTCATACTTCCGCTAGCAATAACATAGATAAATGTCACAGCTATAAGTGTATGGATTGTATAATTCTATTGTTGCCTTAAGAAGAGTCAAAACTAATCCATGGTGATACAAGACAAAATAATGGTTATCTCAGGGGTATCAGCGGGAAGGAGCACGTGGGAATCTCCTAGGTAGCTGGACATGTTCTATATCCCAATCTGATTGCTGGTTAGCAGGGTGTATATATTTATATTAAAATTCATCAAATTGAACACTTAAACTGTGTACATTTAGCTGTGTATATAACTTCAACACAAATTTTTTAAGGCAATAAGTTTAAAAAAATAAAAACTCAATAATTCTATAACATTTTGAGTAAATTAGATATGAATGATTACCAAAAACCTTGATCCACAGAAGAGAGTTGGTGTTGAGAAGTGGTAGGAATAGCTGTTGAGGGATAGGGAATTAATGGCCCCTGACTTATTGTTTTTCTTAATCTGTTAACAGTTAAATTATTCTTCCAATTTATTTTAAAAATAAATTAAATGAATGACAGCTATTATATGAACCCAATTTCTCTATTATTCCTAAAATGCTTTAAATCAGGTCAGCACAGCCAAGGACAAAAAGCCATGTACACCAGGACTATCTTAGTCTTCCTGGGCTGCCATAACAAAATACTATAACTGAGCAGCTTAAACAACAGAGATGTATTTCTCACAGGAAGGCTGAGAAGCCCAAGATCAAAGTGCTGGCCAATTCAGTTTCTGATGAGGATGCTCTTTCCAGTCTGCAAATGGCTGCTTTCTTGTTGTGTCCTCATGTGGTAAGGGTGAGAGAGAGAGAGAGAGAGAGAGAGAGAGAGAGAGAGAGAGAGAGAGACAGAGAGACTAAGGCCCCACCTTTACGACCACATTAAACTTCAATTACCTCCTAAAGATCCTATCTCCAGATACAGTCACATTGTGGATTAGGAATTCAACATATGAATTTTGACGGGACACAATTCATTCCATAGCAAGGACAAAGAAAAGATTTTTACAGAGTTATTAACAGAGCAGCTAATTCCAAAAGAATGTGAGATAGCTAAATAGTGATTTTTGAGTGCTTGTAAAATACCTTTGTTTTGTGCCATTTCATAACATTGAATTAAATGTCTTACAAAATGACAGAAAATTGAACTCACCCATCAATGACATCTGGATAAGCTGGAACATCTGGATTTGATGTTTAAAATAAATTTAAAACCAGAAAATGTTTTATTTTTTATTATAATCCTGTTTCATTTATTTCACTGGGGAAAGAGCTTAGGCAATAACATCTGTTTCCATGAGCATTGGGAGAAGAGTGCATATACACAAAACATAAAATCATAAACAGACAAGTCAGGGAACAAAGACTCTTCTAGCTTAAAAATGAAATGACATGCAGCAGCAAAAACTAGAGGGGTCTCTGAGCAAAAAAAAAAAAAAAAAAATGTTTCCAGAAGAATCATAGCAGGCAAGGAAAGATTCTGCAAAGAATGATAATGCTTATGAATTTTCTTGAAGTCTTTTATTTTTACACGGCAGCAAATAGTCAAGATTTAGTGGACAGTCATTATTGGTCTTAAAAGTTCTCTGGAACACAATAACAAATGGTTGTCTTAAATTCCATCATAAAGGGCATATATATAGTTGAAATAGCAAATTATTATATGTTACAGTGTTATAACTACTAGCTACAGAAGAGAATCTGGTGTGAGGATCTCATTCCTAGATTGTGATAAAGTAAAAGAAACCTGGAGTTCCATGATTAATTAAGTAGCTCATCAATGAAATCAGGGTCAAACCCTTTCTGTCTTTCTGGCATGTATCTTCAGCTCATCTTCATGGTTCTTTTGCTTGTCCTTATGATTTCAAAATGGTTTATATGGACCCAAATGTGGAGAGACACATTTGGCTTGAAAAAGAGGAATATTTCCCACTGTGCATCATTTGTTGTTGTTGTTATTAAAGAAGATAAACTTTCCTGGACACTTCCCAGCAGATTTCCCCTTAGTCCCCTAGGGGGTGACTGCAATTAGTCCCCATGCCTTTTTCAAGAGGAGAATGGGCAGGAAGAGGAAGTGTCTGACATTGTGTGCCTACCTAATAGGAGGAAAGCACCGCTCTCAAGGAACAGAATTGAGGAGAGAAAACAACTGTTGGGTATGTGACCAGTGATGACTACTACACCCTCACTGTAAAATTTGAGGAAAGGGGTGAAAAAAATATAGAAAATATAGTGGAATTAATAGGCACAGGTATGATATCCTGCAGAATTTGTTAGAATCCTGGCTCTGCACCACATGTAAGCTTAGGCTAGTCATTCTGATCCTTAGTTTTCTCTTACATAAAAAGAATACATAAGTTTAAAAATTGCTATGAGTTAGAGACAAAACATATACAAGCCTTGTATTTATAGAATACACTCAGTAAATGATACCCATTATTACATTAAAACAGCTCTAGTAGCACATGACTATTACAAACAGAATTTTACACTTAAATGTTTTCTTATTCTGTATAGGTTCATTTTCACATTCTTTTCTTTCCTAATTTCTAGGGTTAATGTTTTAACAGACCAATATGGATTAAAAGATTAAATTGTTTAATGGTATTAAAAAATATAAAGCGGTAAGTAGATATATCAAAGAATGGCAAAATACTAGTGCTTGAAATTCAAAACCTCATTTTACTAATAGAAGACCTAATACATAGGTCTTCTCTTGGTAATAAAGGAATAGAGTCCAGAGAGGTAAAGTGAATTACCTATGGCTAGTGGCTGGATACTGCAGTTTAAGGAGAAGAAGGACTTCAAACAAAATGTCAATTTAACATGTGAAATATTATTAGTAAACTTCTAGTGTGCATGTGCATCATTAATTCAAATGGCCTCCTTTTTATTCCTAGAAATCACTTCAGAGAAGGAAATAAAAGCCATCCAAATAGGAATGAAGGAAGGGAAATTGTTGCTGTTTGCTGACTACATGATCTTATGTATAGGAAACTCTAAAGATATCAACAAAAAAACTGTTAGAACTAACGAATACAGTAAAGTTGTAGGATACAAAATCAACACACACACACACACACACACACACACACAATTCAGTAGCATTTCTATGTACTAACAATGAACTATCAAAAAAAGAAATCAAGAGAACAATCCCATTTACAATAGCTACAAAAAAAATTAAAATAAAATACTTAGGAATAAATTTAACCAAGGAGGAGCAAGACCTGTACACAGAAAAACTGTAAAACATTAATGAAAAAAATTGAAGACACAAATAAATGGAAATATATCCTGTGTTTATGGATTAGAAGAATTAATATTGTTAAAATGTTCACATTATCCAAACTGATCTACAAATTCAATGCAATCCCTGTCAAAATTCCCATGTCATTTTTCACAGAAATAGAAAAAAATGTTCCTAAAATTCATATGAAATTACAAAAAACTCTGAATAGGCAAGGCATTTATGAGCAAAAAGAACAAAGCTGGATGCATCACACTACCTGATTTCAACAATACTATAAAGTGATAGTAACTAAAACTACACAGCACTGGCATAAAAATAGACTCATCGACCAATGGAACAGAATAGAGAGCCCAGTAATGAACCCATGCATGCATGGCCAATTGATTTTCAATAAAGGTGCTAAGTATACACATTGGGAAAAGGACCATCTCTTTGATAAACGTTGTTGAGAAAATTGGATATTTATATGCAGAAGAATGAAATTGGACCCTTATCTCATACCATATTCAAAAATCAACCCAAAATGGTTCAAAGACTTAAGTATAAGAGCTGAAACTCTTAAACTACTAGAAGAAAACATAGGGGAAAACTACATGACATTGGTCTGGGCAATAAATTTATAGATCTGATCCCAAAAGTACAGGCAATGAAAGCAAAAATAGCCAAATGTGATTATAGCAAAATAAAAAACTTCAGCACAACGAATGAAACAACAGAGTAAAGAGACAACATAGAGATTGGGAGAAATTGTTTGCAAGCCATATATATGATAAGGAGTTAATAAGCAGAATATATAAGAAACTCAAATAGCTCTCTAGAAAAAAACAAATAATTCAATTTAAGTATGGGCAAGGAAAAAATAAATAAATAAATAAATAAATATGGGCAAGGGACATGAATAGACATTTCTTTAAAGAAGACATACAAATAGCCAACAAATATATTAAAAATGCTCAACATCGCTAATCATTAGGGAAATGCAAATTAAAACCACAGTGAGACATCACCTCACATCTGTCAAAATGGCTGTTGTCAAAAAGACAAAAACTTACACGTGTTGGTGAGGATGTGGAGAAAAGGGAACACTGATACACTATTAGTGGGGATGTAAATTAGAACAGCCTTTATGGAAAACTGTATGAAGATTCCTCAAGAAACTATAGAATTACCATATAATACAACCATCCTGATCTACTTAGCGCCATATACTGCCATGCTGGGAGTGACTTCCTTGCCTTTTTCTTTCTACTAAAACTCTGCCAGGGCCTAGGGCATGGACGGGCTGAGGATGGAGCAGGCAGGTGTAGTGAGTAGACTGGCACCCCCTGGGTGGAAACAAACGCTGCGCTTCCTGTTTCTTTCCCAGACACTGAATATTTTTCCTTATTAACAAAATGGAGCCCCAACTCCTCTAAGGTGATTTTGTTTCTGCACATTTTGTAACTCTCAGGGGTGATAGTGAGATAGAGAAAACAAAAGATCGAGATGCTGAAAGGAAGGGACCAGAGGGGACATTGCTCCCTGCAGCATGGCTTTGATCCAGACAGTAAGTGGTCACTCGTTGGGGCCATTGGCTACAGTTTGTGTGCTAGAGTAAATTTTGGAATGCTGTGAGTAACTTTTTGTTAATAAAGGCAAAGAAGCAAACAAATCAAAATTTTCACATTGGATTACAAAAGGCAGTTAAAGCAAAATGATTCGAAACAGTTCAAAATACCAGGGTGATTAAAAGTATAGCAGATGAATACTATCAAAGGAAAAGCAGATGTATGAATCTTAATATCAGTAAGATTGAAAGCTGGCCAACAATATTAAACAACACAATTAAGGGCAGTTTATAATGCTATGGGGTGCACTGCACACTAAGTACAGTATGAATACTTATGAACCAAGTGATATAATAACAGCAATCAAAAAGAAACAGAAAATACAGCAGAAATAAAAATACCCTAGAGGTAGACAGTTGTAATGCACTATACTCAGACTATGACGGATGAAAGGGGATTTATACAAAAAAATCAGTAGCAGCATGGAAGTGCTAAATAACCTACTAATAATGTTGCTCTAATAGTAATCTAATTCTACCATTCCTTTTTCATAGATTAACCAAATGTTCCTGTGAAAAGAAACTTCTCATCAACTATATGGTCAGCCTAAGATATTTTTCATAAAGAAAGACAGGATGCATAGTTGACATTGTTGTTGTTCTCTTATTTACCAGTTTTGAAAATCATGGTTGTTCCCTGAGCATCTTCCAGTGGTGGCAGTGGCCCTATGGTTGTATTTTTGTATCATCATGAACTCCTGGTTTTATATATACTCAATGTGGTTCAATCCATTACAGATTTTACTCATATTAATGTTTAGATGGTCCCATCTTTGTTCACTAGGAGCATTTTATAGGTGATTCCTGAGTCCTTTTGACATGAAAACAGTAATCTTTAATAGCTCCTTCAATTTCTCATATACAGGATGTCTCAGGCTCATTTTATTCACTTCTTGCCCTAGGCCAGGAATCAGTCATTTCTCCGAGAAGAGCTGATTACTTTGGAAAAAGTATTTAGAAATAATAGGATGGATTAGGAGTGTTCACTGTTTCTAGTCCTTTTCAGTAGTTAAAATAATATATCTATATTTAAAATAAATCATGAGTTCATAATGGCATTTCCAATTCAAATTTATAAGTAGAGGAATTTTACTTAACCTTTTCAATTGCATATTTTTATATGCTCTTTCCCACAACTAAAATCTCATTTTTCAACATCAACATAATTACCCATTTAATATGCAACAGTCTCAAAAAGAGTAAAAAAACAATACCGACACTACACCAAATATGTGGTTACTGAAACAGTTTATAATTTGGGGGTGTCTTTTGTCTTTAGGGTGTGCCCACTAGTCATATATAGTCAAACTAATGTGTTTTAAAACTCTTTGAAATAATTCCTCTTCTGCATGGTCATGCCACCAACTTGATAGACTGCTGTGTTCCTTTGTTTCATTTGGCTTTCAGTTTTTAGAGATTTTTTAAAAAATATTTACTGTTTTATAATTATGTAACATTTGCGTGATTTTAAAGTTAATTCTACAAAACAAGACATATATATTTTTACTATCTTTTCATATGTTTACATGGCATAATTTTTAATACATTTCTGAAGGCTTGGCCTTCATCTTGGTTCTCCAGGATTCCCCATGGTTCTGTGAGCTACTGAATGCCTTTTTAATAAACCCTTTTCTGCTTAGTCTGCTAGAATTGGCTTCTGTTGCTTTCAAGTAAGAACCTTGACTGATAGTGAGAAATGGCTACTGGGTGGGCAACCAACTCCATTTGCAGATTGATCTGTACTTCCCTGGGACTAGCTTTTCACGAACAAAATCTCAGTAAGTGAGAGATTTGAAAGTTATTACAGTTTCTATTGCACCTTTCCCTCCCTCCTACGTTGTCCTACATTCATGTAACTATGGGAGACCACAAAATAGATTTTAAATAGATTTCGTGATTTGCCACAAAATAGATTTTTAAAAATGTTTCAAGACAACATTTGATCTCCACCTGTAGACATGGGAGAGACTGGAATAAATTTTAGGTATCTGTCTCAGTTGGCACCTCTTATAATTTCTGCCTTGCCTGGTTATGTATAGTTTTATACATATTTCAAGAAGTTCATTATAATCCCTGAGGCCTATTCATGGTTCTGGTCCAAAAGTAGATTGAGAAGTTTCTGTTCATTAAGAGCCTCCACTTATTGTGTTGTGGCCACCAATGTGCTCTCAGAGAGTGTTTTCCTTTATTAAATAACAAAACACACAGTTCTACAGTGCCCTTCTTCCTGGCAAGTGCCAGCGACCTCTGATTTAAGTGGAATATCAATTTCTCTCTTCAAGTCCAATGTAAATCTGAATTGAAATTGTCATTACCGAGAAGTTGTGAGAGAGCCCACTTTCTCCCATTTGTACTTAGGAACACATGGTACCCTGAAAAAAGTGGGAGGTTTAATCTGGCAATGAAATACAGAAGTGGCATATTAAAATAGCATTACTTGCTCTTTTTCCATACTTACAGTTGTTCTACAAACTTCTAGACATTTCTGATGATAGTGTATTTTCTACTTGTTCTTTGGCAGCAGAAACACCTTTTAGACACCAAGCAAGTTAGTCTAGCACTTTCCACACAACTTTAATTCTTATAGAAGATAGCAATGCCTTAGACTGTAACTCCCAATGTTCTATGGAACATTTTCCCAGGGGCATTCATAGGTTTGCACACAAAACATTCCTCATTCAAACGAATTTTGTAACTTCTTCAGAGAGTTTGCCCGATATGGGAATTCATACAGCCCATGAGATGACAAAACATTTTGGTCACAATACTATTATACTTTCCAAGCATGTATCCTAACATTCTTCTTTCTAGTGTTCCCCTAGAACTGTGGTCCACAACCCCTGGGCCACAGACCGATACTGGTCTACCGCCTGTTAAGAACCTGGCCACATAGCAGGAGACAAGCCAGAGAAGCTTCTTCTGTATTTACAGCCATTCCCCGTTGCTGGCATCACTACCTGAGCTCCACCTCCTGTCAGATCAGCAGCTGCATTAGATTCTCATAGGAGGGAAAACCCTACTGTAAACTGCGCATGCGAGGGATCTAGGTTGCGTTCTCCTTATGAGAATCTAATGCCTGATGATTGAGGTGGAGCTGAGGCCATGATGCTAGCACTGGGGAGCGGCTGCAAATACAGATTATCATTAGCAGAGAGGTTTGTATAATTATTTCATGGCATTTTCCAATGCAATAATAATAGAAATAAAGTGCATATTAAATGGAATGTGCTTGAATCATCCTGAAAGCATCTTCTCCTCCCCCGGTCCATAGAAAAATTGTCTGCCATGAAACTGGTCCCTGGTGCCAAAAAAGGTTGGGGACTGCTGCCCCAGAACATGTCTTGGAAGTAAAAATACCATACCTTTTTAGGTATGAGCCAGGCACCATTCTGCAGCTTTGTTCTGCACAGTTCTACAGCATTATCTCAGCTAATTACTACAGCAACCCTATAAAATCTGTGTACTGTTTTGCTATTAAATATTTTACAGGTTAAAAAAAAGGCACAGAAATATTAAGTACTTTGTTTGAGATTGCATAGCTAGTGATGAGCTATGTGTAATAAAATGTATGATGTAATGAGTTATGTGTACAAGGTGCCAAGAATCAAACCCAGACATTATGACTTCTGAGCCCCTTCTTAACTACTACGCTTGGTGCCTTCCTAATGGAAAATGCCACCAGAAAAGTATCTCAATCATCTATATGATTTTATGACACATCCTATGAGGTTAGTGGGGCTACAAATTGTCTTTTGTATGGAAGTTTTATTTGTCATTGTCAAAGGCATGAAATACTGTCCTCTAAATCAAATCATCCAATAAAACTAAATTATACAGCTCAGTTAAAATATATGTTAAACTTACTAGGAACAAATTTAATTGTCTTACTTATACAGGAAAAGAACCATTATTTGAAATCTATCTTCATTTTTGTATGTGCAAACTGATTAAAATTTTGTTAGTCATTTATCTAATGAGAATTTAATGGTTACCTCCTCTTTTTATCTAAGATCATAAACAAGAAAAGCAAAATCAAGTTGCAGACATATAAATTCATGAGACTATTAGAGAACAAAGCAACTATTAGAGAACCAAGTAGCAGCAGATGAATTTTTAAGTTTTTTATTTTATAGTTAATGGTATGTGGGTGTGGGTGTGCACGTCTGTGTGTGTGTTTGTGTGTGTGTAACATAGATAGGAGACGCTGCTCTCCCCAACTGTTGTGGCTTTAGGGAAATTACTAAGATTCATGGAGCCTCATGTTTTTCAAAAGGATTAAATGGAATTATATGCATATACTTTCTAGCACACAGTCAGTACTCTCCAGAGTGGAAAGAGCCCAGAATTTGGTAAGAACTCAGTTCAAAATCTAGTTCTGTACTTAATAGTTATGTGACTTTGTGCAAGTTGTGAAATCTTGCTGAGCCAAAGTTTCTTAACCTGAAAAATGTGAAAACACATCTCATCTTGTGAAGATGTTAAGATTAAGTGAGGTAATATGCGCAGAATACACAGTGTCTGGCACTTTAAACATCAGCTCCACTTCTCTCTTCCCCTCTGTCTTGTGCTCTCTCCTCTCTCAGGAAAGCAGTGGACGTGGAGGTGGAGTTTGGGGGTGGAGGTGCCTTCTGCTTAGGAGAAGCCTCTGAAGGACTCAGCAAAGTCTAGTGGGTCCAGAGAAGAGGAAGCGGGGAGCAGGGTCCTCAGGTTTGAAGTTTTAAGGAAAAGAGGAAAAGGGCTCAAAATCCCTTTGCACTTATCTAACCAGTGTCGCCAAGACAGCAAAGTAGTTATGGATTCTGGTGAGACACAACCGGCAAGCACGTGCCTCCCTTAGTCACGTGCCCTCTCACAGCTGGGGGTCTGTGAAGCAAAGACGAAGGTCTTGGGGTTGTAGGGGAGGAGGAACTTGGAGAGGAGGCTGCTGCTCTTCACCTCTGTGACGTGAGGCTACCCGAAGACTAGTGGACAAATCCCTCTGCACCACGGGCTTGCACTGCAGAATGCCTGAGATCCCCCAGGCAGTGAAGGAACCGAGCTAGTGCCACAGCTGACAACCTGCTGTTGACCCCAGGACTTGCTCCCTTCACCTGGCAGTGCCTGACTCCAGCTAGCAAAGGATGCTGGCTCCGCCGCCAGAGCCAGCTGCACCTCCGAAGCTGGAGGCACTCCAACCACGACTGCATTCCCCAGACCTTACTCCTCACAGAGCACCTCTAGTGCCCTTATTTTGCCTTGGCTTCCTGATTTGAGCAGAGAAAGCTCTTTGGGCAGGCCAGCTCTAAACATTATTCTACAAATCATCACTGGAAGCTCAACCTGTAGCTTGATCTTGCCAGATCTTTTCCTGGCCAGCCCCTTCTTGTTACTCAGAGAGGCCCTCCTTGCAAAGCTGGAAAAATTGTAGTCCTCATTTCCAGGTCATTGTCTTTCATGTTACCTGTTTGATCTCCCTTTTAGCACATATTACTATTCAAATTGCCGTATTTGTATACTTATTTATGACCATTTTTTCCCTCACTTGGAAGCAAGCTCTAGCACAACAAGACCCCTGCCTATATAATTTAGGGGTTGGCAAACTACTGCCAGCAGGCCAAATCTGGCCTGCTGCCTGTTTTTATGAATAAAGTTTTCTTGGAACACATCCATACCCATTCATTGACATACTGTCTATGAGGGCATTTGTACCACAAAAGCAAAGTTGAGTAGTTGACACAGACACTCTCTGGCCCACAAAGCCTAAAATATTATTATTATGTGGCCCTTCATAGAAAAATTTGCCAGCTTGTGGTCTAATTCATTGCTCTAGCAGAACAGTAGTACTTGGTACACAGTAGGCACTAAATAATATTTGATGAATAAATAAACACTAGACAGAAAAGTGAGGCCACCTGCTTCGGGGAAATATTTCCCTCTTGATAGGCCTTAGATACTGTTGCATTGAAAGGTTATATTAATATGATTAGCTAAAGAATATTAACAGATAATATTTACATTTATTTTTAAAGCCTTTCCACTGTTTTTTGTTGGTGCTGGTGGTGGTATGTTTGGTAGGAGTCAGGACTGAGTTGCCTACTATATTTTCAGAGCTACTTTAAACAAATGGATTTGATCCGGAAATATATAAGTTCTCTTACATATAATTATTTTTCTCTAAAGTTAATTTCAAAAGACAATAAATATTAATTATTTAAAACATAGAAGAGGAAAAAAAAAAACCTCCATTCCATTTCTTAGGGACAGATGACAACATCAGTACTTTCCTTTTCAGTCTTTATTCCAAATGTAAGACATTTTTCAAAGTTGTGTTCATACGAATATGAAAAACTTTCTACTTTGCTTTTTAATTTAATGTAAAGAATATTTTCTTGTGTATTAGTAAGGGTTCATTGGTGGCAAGTCACAGAAACAAAGGCTAAGTAAAAAAAAAAACGTATTGAAAATTTTGGGGGTAGCAAATAGAATCAAAGGAAGTTAAAGTGTCAGAACAGGCTCTTCAGGAGGCCAGTAGAACAGGTCAGCTACAGCTATTTCCAGCCTTGTATCACTCTGAACAATATACAAATTTCTGGCAAAGAGAGGCTGACTGGTAGGAGTCTTATGGCTTCTCTTGGCCAGGAGATACTGGGGTATCTCGATGGACAGTCAGTCCACCAAGGGCAAATGCAATAGGAGAAAGGAAGTGTGCCCCAAAATACTGAGGTAATGGTACTAAAAGAAAGAGAAGGGAGCACAGGTAAAGACAACTGTCCACTGTTTTAGTTCATTTTGTGCTGCTATCATAGAAAACCTGAGACTTGATAATTTATAAAGAGTAGAAACTTATTCTCTCACATTTCTGAAGGCTGTGAAGTCCAAGATCAAGGCACTGGCCTTCAGCGTGGGCCTTCTTACTGCATCCTCACACGGTATAAGGGCAAGACCGTGTCCTCACATGGCAGAAGAGCGGAAGAGAGGGCACCCACTCCCATACACCCTTCTGTAACAGCATTAGTCCATTCATGAGGGCAGAGCTCTCGTGACCTAAACGCTTCCCGAAAGGCCCCACCTCCCAACACAGTTGCATTGAGGATTAAGTTTCCAACACATGAATTTTGGGGGACACATTCAAATCACAGTATCCACTCTAACACATTGTTATAAACTCTTCATAAATTAGTTTAGATTGTTTTTAAAATTGATGTAAGATTCAATCATTTATTAATAAAAGGGTAGAATTTTCCTTTGCCTCTCACCCCACAGACGTTTAATTATTCACCTCTCTGACATTTTGCCATCTCAGCACTGCAACTTATTCCAGGTGGTCTTTCTTTGACCCTGTTTGGTCCTGAGGAGATCTTATTAAGACACTTGGGGATTTGGTGCTTATTATGAGATCGGGATCCTCAACAGTGGTGCCCTAGAATGCCGGAGGAATTCCACGGTGTTCTACAGAATGGGTTAAGTAAAATTCTGTGCTAGAGAAGAGGAAACTTCTAGAGCCAAGGTTAGCAAGAGAAGAAAAGTCAGGGGATCTTGTCTTCCTCCCATTTCCTCCACGCAGAGGCATGCTAAGACAATGCACTGTGCTGATACCATGTGTAGCTTGGCTTTGCATTGTAGGAGATGGACCCAACTGTTCTGTGCTCTGCCTTTTTACAGGGAAGGGATTTGCTAGCTATTTATGGGATTCTGGCTGCCCAGCACCATGGGACCCCCCTGGGAAGGTGAGCTTGGGTATATCCCTCCTATTAGGAGATGGGAACCCTGGTCTCAGGTAGCTTGTCACCCAGGCAACGCACACTGAGTATGTCAGGTGGCATGTCACATTTTTTTCAGGTCCAGGACACAAATGTCTGCATAGTGGGAAAGACAGTAGAGAAGTCAAAGCAAAATTTTCCCCCTCAAAACTCAAACTAACCTATAATGTGGTTTTTTACTTGGAAAGTGGAATGTACTGGCTTGTAGCATTTTTTCCTGCCACTAACTGTGAGAGCTTACACAGTCACCGGGGGCTCACTTGTTCTTTCTCTCTCTTTCTCTTACCTCCCCACTATGGTGCTCTTACCTACAATAAAGGCAGTTGACTTCATACTTCTTAGGCCTCTTCTTACTCTTAACTCCTATAAGTCTGTATTTACAGAGTTAAATATAGATATGATTTGGCCAATCAAGAAATGCCTCCACTGGTTGAGTTTTCTTTAATTATGTAATATTCAAAAGTTCTTTGTAGGTTTTTATATCAAATCAGTCGAGTCTCAGAATGGCTTATAAGTACCTCAATATATCTGCTGACAGGTATTTGCTAAGCTGCCACTTGGGCATGGCAGTATGATAGCCGGTATACAGTTTACCCATCTTTAGTTCATGGTTACAAAGAGACCCTAGAAAATAGTACACCCACACCACTTAGCGATACAGTGAAAAGAGTGAGAAACTAGGAACCAGGAAATGGTGGTGGCTTTACCTCCATTTGCAAGGTAGCTGTGCAGCCTCAGGACAGCCAATCCACTTCTCTGCTCCTCTGGTGGTTGTATGAGTCCTCCCTCTCTGACATCATCTCTTAAGTGTTTTCTAAGCATTCTCCTCCTCCTCTTAAAGTCTGGGAAATCCAGGGAACATCTCCTGTACTCCATCCCTTCTTGGTCCAGATACGGCCAATCTGTCATATGCTCATTGTGTCCCTATGGGCATGAGGACAACATAGGCTCAAGTTCTCCTCTTGCCCATGTCCTTTCCTATGGTTCTTTTAGAGCCATGTATTTTCTAGAGCAAATTTTTTTTGTGTCTTTTTTCTTTTTTTTTTTTTTTTTATCTTTCTTCACAAATGCCAAGGGACAATTTTTTTTCTCTCTCTCTCTTTTAATAATTAAACATGGTCTCTTGCTATTGCTCCCCTTTACTCATACTAATTATTTTAGTTAAAGAATTGACTTGATGGAACCAAAAGTAATTATTCTTGATTTCTAAATATCTTCATACACTACCTTTTATAGGGAGAGGAGGCATACTAGCTGATAAAATAATCCACCTGCCATCTTCCAGACTTTTTTTCCCATTTTTAATGCGTATCAATTATTTGGCTTAACAGTTAACTTTGATCACAGCAATAGTAAGTCCCCAATTATAAGACTGTTGGGGTTTTGTTTCTGTGCACACAATTTTAGCTGAATAAAATTAATTTTACAAAGTGTTGAGAATGCTTACAATTTGGTTTTTCATACATTATATATGACTATAGTATACTTTGAACAACAAAACAAAGTAAAACTTTGATGATTTAGAACATTCAGCATCTTTAATTCTAATTAATTTTCACTGTGACTTCAATTGGCAAAATCAGCAACTAAACTTGGTTTGGGGATTGTGTTTTAGTTTCCTAGACTTTTTTAGTTTCCTAGACTAGTTTCCTTTGCTAAATAAATATTTTTAAACACTTAACATTTGCATTCCTTTTAACGAGCACTTTTATAAACATTAAATCATTTAATTCTCACAACTAATAAACTAAATTTTAACATGCCATCTGAATCAATATTTGAAGGGGTTGCATTTATTTTTAGGGACAGTGCTTTATTGAGATCAGAATCAAATCTTGGTTCAGACATTTATTAGTTTGAGTTGGGTAATTTATTCAACTCTCTGAGCCTTACTTTCCTTGTCTGAAAAAATTGGGGTAAAGTGAAAATGCATACGTATTTGCATTTATACTTTATCCCAATCCAGGCAAGTTCTTGGCCAAGTTATTTGCAAAGCATTAGGGCCACCAAAATGAGAAAGAGCCAGGAAAGAATGATATACAGGGGGTTATGCAAGTACAAGTGGGCAGAGGGTGCTCTAAACATACAGCTAATACATGTCTTCAAAGATAATTTGAATAATAATACAAGATACCATCAACTGAGACATACTCCTTGTCAAACAGAGTAGTAGATCTTCACTACCCAGACCTCTTGACTTTCAGTCTTCAACAGTTTATAACCAACAGATTCTTCCTGAACTGCTTGAAGATAGAAAAAATATTTTTTTTAAAAAAATTAACATTTCTTATTTTTTATTTAACATGTTAGTTATTTATTAAAATAAAACCATAATAAAATTAAGAATGATGATGAATTTTTTAAATATTAAATTTGAGTTTATGTGTTTTCTATTATTAGCAGGGCTGGACAAAATCAGGCAATATTTTATTGATTGCAGTATAATATAAATAGCTGAGAGAATCTTCTCTTAGACAATTTTTTGTTTGTGTCCATATCAAGTTGATACAATGGAAAAGTCTTTCAAAATAAGAGTAAGTCTACAATCAAAATTACAAAACATACA
This sequence comes from Indri indri, assembly GCA_004363605.1. Taxonomy (NCBI): domain Eukaryota; kingdom Metazoa; phylum Chordata; class Mammalia; order Primates; family Indriidae; genus Indri; species Indri indri. The sequence goes on along the minus strand of RJWJ010019219.1, from coordinate 8,324 downwards.
AAAATAGATAAAACATAACAGGCAAAAATCATTGATAATGTAAATGACACAACACCAATATTTTCATCTGATGAAAGAAAGTAACCAGAATTAATGATTTCATAATATAAACTGGCCATAATAACTCAGGTAATTTTAAAAGTCAATTTTTCCTTGCTTACTTCTTATCTGTAATTTGCTTGGGGTGGGGAAAGAGACCTGAGGTCTAACTTCCACTGTCTTTGTGAGTTCAGCCTGCTATAACAAAACAGCATAGACTATTTTTCAGAAATTAACACACATGTGTAATTTATCACATTTAATTGAAAGTTTCTCAACATGGCTTTTAAAACCAAATTGTTGGAAGTGTTTTCTATTAAATAAAATTCATAAGTAACTTGCATACAAAGACTTAGAGAAATAAAATCAACGCATTCATTCAAAAATCTGTAAAAGATGTGTCTAACCACTAATTTTGAATATTTTGAAAGTATAATTAAAATCTACTGATTTAATTGTTTAGGTTATGGGTATTGAACTTTTGACCTCTGTGTTCAAAAACCAGCAGCTTTGCTTATTGGCTATTAAGCTGTTTGTCTACATCTCTACAACTCAACTATAAAATGAACATAAGAATAGTGCTACCACACAGATGATTAAATGTTAAATGATATAATGCCTGTAAATCATTTTGTAGTTCTTAGAACAAAGAAGTTTCTCAGTAAACATTACTCCTGTTATTATCATTATTCCTAAATAAAAATTTAAAAAATTAGCCTCTACTACATAATTTGAAAATAAAGCCATGTTATACGTATATGTATTTTAAACATTTTCAAATACCGAGAAGCAATTGCTTTACCCTTTAACTTTTGAGGGAACAACTGACAGATTCAACACAAATGTCTTTTTACTGTTTGAAAATCTAAAAGCACACAGTTGTAGCTGCATGTTCTGCAAACCTCAGACCATAGTCCAGGTGGAAAATCTTAATTTTTTTGATTGCTGATATTTTGTGTTCAATCTAACAATGACCTATACTGAAAGCTCTAGATTTCAAATCAATGAACAGAAATTTAAGAGCAAAACTATATCATTAAAGAAGCCACTATTAGATTCGAAACTCACCACAATTTTTAAGCTCAGGAGGAAATCAAATTATTGTTTCAAACTAAGAGCAAAGACTTGGAATTGGTTTGTAAAAAGCACTTGTAAAAATAAGAGCCCCACATTAGAGTTGAGTGATGAGAGAATCACACACAATATGATTTAGCTCTGCCAGAAGACAATATGATTACATTCAGGTGAGTTATATAGCTCACATAAAAATTGCATTTCATGGCATCATACACAGTGTTGCTAGGCATAAATACATATATATACATATCTATAATACATGTATATGTATAATACATATACTGATGGAAGATTTTTCCATCAGTAAATTATTAAACTCATCAGGGAAAAACTTAGGTGCTTCCTTATTATTACAGTAAACTCAAAACAGAAATTCAATTTGTCAATTTAAAAAACTATACTTTCTCCATTTCCTTTTAAAATGTATTGCAGTTTCAAATATTATCAGAAAATATAAGGATTGCAGTTCAAAGAAAAACTAGTTTTCAATTTCTGACATGAAGATGAGTGAATCCTGAGGCTTTGACTATCCATTCCCCACCCCTAGGGCAGGAGAACCAGAGTTGGGGTAGACTGCAAGCGGTGTCCTTGTGTGTGTTCAAGGACAACCATCCTACATCTTAGCTCAAGTTTGCTGTGCAGGGAGGAGGGGGAAGATGGCTGACTAGAGACATCAGATCTCAGATCATCCCAGAGGGAAGGAAGGGTTTCAGATAAAGAAGAGGGGGAATGGGCACAGCTCAGGTGTAGTTTGGAGGCAAAGGTGCCAGAGCCTAACAGAGACTTCATGGAAAGAGATCGACAAGCAGAATAGAAAGGGGAAAAAAGGGTATCAGTAAAGATCAACCCTGGAGAAGCTCAGAGCCTAGAGAAGGGGTAGGTGGGGGTTTTGTTTCTCCTTCCCACAGGCCTCCGGCAATCAGTGGCAATCCACACAACACCAGCCTCCGTGGAAAATGTCTTGCTGAGCTCCTAACTTGAACTTTCAACAGCTATCTGGTGAACAACCCAACACCCAGAACAAAGATCACCCAGCACAGGCTTGAACAGTGGCAATCACAGTTTAGCAGGACAAATCAGAACAGCTGCAATATAGGCTGCTAGTGCACACGCCCCTCCGCTGCCACATCAACATTCCAGAGTAGGAAAAAAGGCAACATCTAGGGATCTCCCCTTCCTCTAATTAAGCAAGAAAGTTCCCTGCAAAGAATAGGTGCCCTGCAAACCTATTAGCTCCAAATCAAGAAAAGAACCTTCACATGAGAAGAAACCAACAAAAGAATCCTAGCAACATGAAAAAACAAAACAGTTTGACATCCCTAAGGGGTCAAAATAGAGCTACAGCAGGGGACTTCAACCAGAAGGAAATTGCCAAAATGACAGAAATGGAATTCAGAATATGGATGGAAAATAAAATGAATGCTATTGAAGAGAAAGTTAAAAACCAACCAAAAAAAAAAAAAAAGCCAAAAAAATTTCAGGAAATTAATGAAAAGGTCACTAAAGAGCTAGACAACATAAGGAAGGATATAATAGAGCATAAAGAAACGAAAGAGTCATTTAGGGAATTTCAAAACACAGCAGAAAGCTTCAGCAACAGACTAAACCAAGAAGAAGAAAGAATCTCAGAGCTTGAAGACCAGGCTCTCGAGCTAACCCAGTCATTGAAAAAGCCAGAGAGGAGAACAAAAAAGGTAAAGGAATCACTTAGAGAGATATGGGACTATGCAAAATGAACTAACATATGAATTATTGATATCCCTGAGGGAGAAGAAGAAAGAGCTAAAGGCATGGAAAATCTGTTCAAGGGAATTATTGAGGAAAACTTCCCTGGTATCACTAGAGATCCAGACATCCAGATACAAGATAGTCATTGAACACAGGGAAGACTCACAACAAACAGGATATCTCCAAGACACATAATAGTCAACCTGTCCAAAGTTAAAATGAAGGAGAAAATTCTGCAACCAGCAAGAAGCAAGCAACAAATAACCTACAAAGGAAAACCCATCAGGCTAACAGCAGACTTCTCAGTAGAAACCTTACAAGCCAGAAGGGAGTGAGGCCCCATCTTCAATCTTCTTAAAAAGAACAACTGTCAGCCTGGAATTTTGTATCCTCCAAAACTAAGTTTCATGACCGGGCATGGTGGCTCACGCCTGTAATCCTAGCACTCTGGGAGGCCGAGGCGGGCGGATCGTTCTGAGCTCAGGAGTTCAAGACCAGCCTGAGCAAGAGCGAGACCCCATCTCTATTAAAACAAACAAACAAACAAAAAACCCCAAACAAACAAAAAACTAAGTTTCAGAATTGATGGGGATATTAAGTCTTTTCCAGACATGCATACACTGAGGGGATTTGTCATGACCAGACTTGCCCAGCAGGAAATACTCAGAACTGCATTATATACTTATCAGCACAATAGACACCCAGCAGTGTAAAATCACTCAAAAAAGCTAAAGCTCACAACTCTTATAAGCAATAGCAAAGAGGAAAACAATGCAATAAGGTACTACCCAACATGATGAACAGAACAGCATGCTACATGTCAAGATTATCACTCAATGTTAATGGTCTGAATGCTCCACTTAAAAGACATAGGCTGGCTGAATGGATGAAAAAATGCAACCCAAGTATCTGCTAGAAGAAAATGTAGGGAAAACTTTTCTAGATGTCGGTCTAGGCAAGAATTTATGAGTAAGACACCAGTGACAATTACAGCAACAACAGTAATAAATAAATGGGACTCGGTTAAATTAAAAAGCTTCTGCACAGCTAAGGAAATAATCAATAGAGCAAACAGACAATCTACAGAATGGGAGAAAATATTCACAATCTACACATCCAAAAGAGGGCTAATATCCAGAATCTACAAAGAACTCAAACAAATCAGCAAGAAAAAACAAACAACCCCATTGAAAAATAGGCAAAAGACATGAAGAGAAGCTTCTCAAAAGAAGATAGACAAAAGGCCAACAAACATATGGAAAAATGCTCAACATCACTAATCATCGGGGAAATAAAAATTAAACCACAATCAGATATTACCTTACTCTTGTTAGAATGGCTTTTATTAAAAAGTCAAAAAACAGTAGATGCTGGTGCGGATGCAGTCAAGAAACAGTCGATACAGAGAGAAAGGAACACTTACACACTATTGGTAGGACTGCAAATTAGTACAACCCCTGTGAAAAACAGTACGGAGAGTTCTCAAAGAACTAAAAGTAGACCTACCATTAATCCAGCAATCCCACTACTGGGTATCTACCCAAAAGAAAAGAAGTCATTTTATCAAAAAGACACCTGTACTTGAATGTTTACTGCAGCACAGTTCACAATTGCAAAGATCTGGAACCAACACAAGTGCCCATCAATTCATAAGTAGATTAAAAAAATGTGGCATATGTATATAATGGAGTACTACTTGCCATAAAAATGATGAATGAATGCCTTTTGCAGCAATTTGGAATGAATTGGAGACCATGATCCTAAGTTAAGTATCTCAAGAATGCAAAAGCAAACACAACGTGTACTATCTAATACATTGGAACTGACTGATGGGCACGCAAGTGCACAGAGGAAAGTAAAAGTCATTGGAAATCAAGCAGTGAGGTGGGCAGGTGCAAAAACCCACCTAACAGGGACAATGAACACTATTTGGGTGATGGGCACATTCATAGCCCTGACTCAAGCCATGTAACAAACACATTTGTACCCCCTTAATATTTTGAAAGTAAAAATAAAATTTGCTATGCAGATTTGGTAGTAATCTGGGATATGTTCCTTGCGGGGTAATAGAAATGTTTGTTATCTTGTGATGGTTTCACAGAGATATATTAATAGATATAGATAAAAATGGATGGATATTCATATATTCATGGATATATGTATGTGTGTGTGTCAAAATTCATCATATTGTGCCCTTTACATATTATACATCAATTAAGCTTTAATAAAGTTGTTTACAAAAACCTCTTTGGTATTGGGAAGAAATAATCAAACAACCTAATAGCAAAATATAATATTCATATAAAAATAAATATAAATGGATCTTGAAAACATGAAGAAATGATTAAGTTTACACATAAGAGAAACAAAAATTAAACCTCAGCTAATTACATAACAGTGCTAAAATCCCATAGTTTGCCAGCTTCCAATGAATGGGAAGGAAGGAAAAGGATTAGAAACTACTCTCCTACATTGCTAATAGTGATGAAAAAAATGGTAAATCCCTATAGAGGGCACTTTGTCGATTTCTACCAAATGACAAACACATTTAATTTTGGCCCAGCAATCATTTTCTAGGGAATTCATTCTACAAATTCTCATTTTTGCAATAAATGACATATGTAGCATTGTATGGGGTTGTATTCATGTAGTAGAGGCATATGAAAAGATTACCTACAAACCCACTTTTTAAAAGGAAGTAATTCAGTCTTAACTGCAAGCAATTAGCTCACATTAGAGAGTAATGTTCCATAAAATTAATTTTTAAAGTTGATTTTTATATCTTGGACACAAGATTAATCTTATATTCAGCAAGTCAGCTTCCATGGTGACAGAATTCAAGTGATCCACTTCAAGGTTTTGATTTAAAAAGAAAAACCAACATACCCCACAGGCCAAATATCACCTTTCAGCCAGTCTTGCTTTTTAACATGATTCCTTCTTAAGAAATCACTGTTGAATAGAAATTCAACCAGATGCTTGACATTTATTCCTCCGTTCAGCTTGGGATCCTTGATGACCTCATTTACTTTTCATTTACATTGCTGGCTTGCTGGGAGGACAGTGTGCAGCTTTTGTTAATCTGAAATTTAAATCAAATCCTTTCCATTTTTAGCTTGAAATTTAAACCGTCAATGATCATTAACGATCAAGTCAGAAAGTTAAGGTTGTCTAATACTCGAAGACTTTATACCAAAATGACAAATCCATCTGGGCACAATTTCTCTTTCCTAGTAGCTTTCACAGGTGCTAGCCCCAAATAAGAAAGGTGAACTTTGGGTGTCCTATGAAGGCAAATTACCCCATTGATTCATCTTATACCCCAGTTTGACTTTAGAAACAAATACACAGATTTTGGTTGCAGGTGTTTGTTTCTTTGAAAGAAGTCAAGGGAATGGAAAGATTTCAGTTTTGTTCTCTCCCCCTTCTATTCCTCACTTGTCTGTTTTCCTTCCTTGGCTGTAGAAAAGTTCAAGTGAAAATTGGGATGTGGCATCTTAATGAATCAGATTAACAAAAGCTATACACTGTCCTCCCAGCAATCCAGCAATGTAAATGAAGAGAATGTTCTCACATGTCTCCTGTCCTACATCTGGGTTAGCTCAGCCACATGTAACATGGCAAACTTAGGCTGGGTGTGGTGGCTCATGCCTGTAATCCTAGCACTCTGGGGGACCAAGATGGGAGGACGGCAAGAGGCCAGGAGTTTAAGACCAGCCTGAGCAATGTAGCAAGACTCCATCTCTACAAAAAAAATTTTAAAAATTATCCAGGTATGGTGGTGCACACCTGTAGTCCTAGCTACTCAGGAAACTGAGGCAGGAGGATTGATTGAGTCCAGGAATTTGAGGTTGCAGTGAACTATGATGACACCACTGCACTCTAGCCAGGGCAATAAAGTAAGACCAAAAAAGAAAAAATGACAAACTTAGATTATTTGGAGAAGTTTGTGAAGAGTTCCATAGCTGTACTCTATTGTGACTGTGATAGAGTTTTCCTCATGTTTATGTTCCTTTTAGACTTTGAAACTAAAAGCTTCCAGAGTATTCAGGGAGGAAGAGGGCACTGGACCCATACAGCATGCTTTCTCTCCCCAGAGATTATGGATGTAATTTGACCTACTGCCCTTCAGTCCCATTGCTGTCTGTGTCATAAGGAATTTGCCTGGCCTTTGCCCCTGGGAGATAATTTCTAAACTCTTGGAATTTCCCAAGTGATAGGAGTGTCTTTGTTGTGATTCAATCAAGGACGACTACATAATGAGGTCTCAAAAAAGCTCTGGATGGGGAGGCTCAAGTGATTCAATACTCTTTGAGTATTGTCACACTTCAATAACAGAAGGGGACCATGATCCAAAGATGACAAAAGATTCGCATTTAGAAACCTCCCAGACTGTGCCCTCTGTGTCTCTTCTTTTGGCTGATTTTAATTTGATTCCCTTTTCTGTAATAAAACTGTAATTGTAAGTATAGCACTTTCATTAAGTCCTGTGAGTCTTTCTAGTGAATTATCAAACCCAAAGGTGGTTGTGGGAATCCCCAAATTTGTAGCCAGCCAACCAGCCAGATGTGAGGGTAGCCCTTGGAGACCCCTGAACTTGCAGCTGGTATCTGAAATGAGGGCAGTCTTGTGGAGGACTGTGCCCCCAGACCTCTTTTCTTCTGCTGGGTTGGGGTTTGGTTTGTTCTTTTCTAGTTCCTTGAGGTGTGACATTAGGTTGTTAATTTGTGATTTTTCTGTCTTTTTTATATAGGCTTTAAGGCTATGTATTTTCCTCTTAGCACTGCTTTTGCTGTATCCCAGACATTGTGGAAGCTTGTGTCACCTTTGTCATTCAATTTGAAAAACTTTTTGATTTCCATCTTGATTTCTTCATTGACCCAAGGATCATTTAGCTGCTGCCAGCAGAAGAAAAGAAATAACAAAGATCAGACCAGAACTAAATAAAATGGAAACCAAAAAAAAAGAATTTATAAAACAAAAAGTTGATTCTTTGAAAAGATAAAAACAATCAATAGACCACTAGCTAGATCAACCACAAATAGAAGAAAAAGGATTCAAATAAGCTCAATTAGAAATGAAAAAGGAGACATTACAACTGATACCACAGAAATATAAAATATCATCTAAGACTATAATTAAAAACTGTGTACTCACAAACTAGAAAATCTAGAGGAAATAAATAAAATTTTGGAAAGACACAACCTCCCAAGCTTGAATCAGGAAGAAATAGAAATCCTGAACAGATTAATAATGAGTATTGAGACTGAAACAGTATTAAATAATCTCCCAACAAAAAGAAGCTCAGGACCAGACAGATTCATATTCAAATTCTACCAGACATACAAAGAAGAACTGGCACCTATCTTACTGAAACTGTTCCATAACATAAAAAAGGAGGGAGTGCTCCCTAATTCATTCTACAAAGCCAGTATCACCCTAATACCAAAGCCAGGAAAGGACACAACAATAAAAAAAAA
>RJWJ010019218.1:0-30598 GCA_004363605.1 Indri indri | reverse complement strand
ATGTATGTCATATTGCCATAAAAGTTTAAAAGTGGAGAAAGAGTGTATAAGAGCAGATTTCTGTCCTCTCTCCCTCCTACTCAGATGCAGGTGTTCTGTGTCCCCTACTTTGAGAAACACTGCCCAGAGCAATCTAGGGAATTACAATCAGGGAAAATTGATGAACAAACTCCATTAACACAACATGTTCATAGAGGGGACAATAATAATGCCCAATGCAGGGTGCACTTGATCTATATTCTTTTGGTCTTCATACCATCCTTGTGAGGACAATATTAGCTCCATTTACAAATTAGACAAATGGCACCCATAGAAGAGGCTGAGCTGAGAGTCCATGTCAGGTCTATCAGGACCAAAGTCTATTTTATATTCACCAGCACCACTCCTGGGCACCTTGAAGGGGCAAATAAGTCACAAGGACAGCCTGAAGGAATGAGAATGGACAGAGAGGGAACCTAGGCCTCATTGCCAATGTAGTAGTCTTTAAGGGAAGAGTACAAATAGGTACCTCTGGTCTTTTCAGAATCTTTTGGCAAACAGTTGGCAGTTTCTCAGAGGCAATGCTCTAAGGCCAAACCCATGAGACTGCCAAGCACCTGGAGAGAGTCCTGGAATCCAGGTAGTAATAGGCTGCATAATGACATTTCTGCAGTTCAACCAGACCACATATTCAACAGTGGTCCCATAAAATTATAATACTATATTTTTACTATACCTTTTCTGTGTTTAGATACACAAATACTCACCATTGTGCTCTAAGTGCCTACAACATTCAGTACAGTAACATGCTGTACAAGTTTGTAGCCTAGGAGCAATAGGCTATACCATATAGCCTAGGTGTGTAGTAGGCTATACCATCTTGGTTTGTGTGAGTACACTATGATGTTCACGGGACCAAATTGCCTAACAATGATACATTTCCCAGAACATTGTTAAGTGACTCATGATTATACTCTGGACTATGTCTCAAATATGGTTGGACATCAGAATCACCTTGGGAAGGTTTCAAACATACAAATTCACTGGTTTCATACCAGAGATCCAGATTTAGTAGGTTTGGACCAAGGCCTGAAAAGCTCTTTAAAAACCACCCCAGGTAATTCTGATGACAAGCTTGGCTTTATAAACACTACTCCAGCCACACTGACCACTTGAAAGAGTCAGACCTGGACTTGAGCTTGGTAGCAATTCATCACAAGCCAACCAGGAGAAAGCAAAGGGCCCATTACGGGGCACCCTCAAACTAAATAAATGTAATCAGATGGCAGGCCAATTAACAGAAGAATAAAAGAGAACTTCATTATTATGAGATAAAAACTTGCTATTGGTTTAGGCCTGCAAATAAAAGGCCTGTACCTATTATGTTCCAGGCATTACACCTGAGTTTTCTTCCCTCCAGCCTGTTCTCAAGAGCAGCCATCTAATGTTTATTTTAAAAGAAAGTATTATAAAAATAAACCATACAGTAAAGCAATTTTATCTGTCAGATCTCAAACTGAAATCCTTAGTCTAGGGTGTTTTTAGTTTAGAAGTCTGAGAATTTTGAACAGAGGAAAAATGAACTCTACAAAATTTAAGGAGACAATATTGCAAAGGTAACAAGGTCCAAAGGCACCCTCTCCCCACCCCCATCAACCTGAACTGGTTTGTTCTAGGTTTAAACTATGACCTTGAACAATCTAGACTTCTGTTTCACCACACTGTTCAGTGGTGAAAGTACAGAAGTGATTATATACAGTCAATAACTTCTCTATCTCATCTGTCAAGTAGAATAAATAGCTAAAACTGATGTTGATAAAGTGATTTTTTTATTGGAGAGTTAATAACTTACTCTGAAGCAGATTTTAATTTCTGGACCTTGCTAACAACTGACATAGGAATTAATTACTTTAAATCACTGCCAAGTTCAATTCTGGGACAAATTTAGGGGAGAACTTCACAGCACTCAAACCTAAAGGAAATATTAATGACATAAATGATAGAACACAATTAAGTCTATTTTTCATCAGTATAAATGGGAACAAAATATAGTGAGCAATCAAATAAGCCTAGAACTGGAATCACTCTGGGTTACAAAAACCATCTCAACCCAAAACATGTTCTCATCCTAAGCCCTTGTCTCGTTTGAGGAAATAACCCTTGTGCCTCATTTATGAGATTAGAGTTCCATGTTTTATTTCTTTCCACATGTGGAAGTGGGGTAAAGAGATCTGTTAGCCAAGAAATACATTCTAGGCCCAAACACTAGAGAGATGATCAATCTTCATGAATTTTATAAAAAGTTAATGCTACTCTTCTGGATAAAAGGAAAAAAATGAGCACAAAAATGGGAAATTAGAACACATACCCAGAGATTAAGAAGGCCCTCTGTATATCCTCAGTTTCCAAGTTTATTTAGATGCGTGTTTCCTATCTGGGTGAAACACCTCTAAAGGGAAAGAATGCTTTAGCTGCAAGTAGAATTTACTAACTGGCTGTGGGAGAACAAGCAATTGTGAAAGTAGTTTCTATTCTGAACTTTTTTATTTAAAAGAGTCATAATAATCTGAGATGTAACCTATAACTTACCCCTTTAGAAGATAAATTATAGATATCACAGAAGAGGTATTTTAATAATTAATATACCTTCACATTTATGGTCAATTGATTTTTGACAAGGGTACCAAGATAATCTGATAGGGAAAGAATAGTCTTTTCAACAAATGGTTCTGGGACAACTGGACATCACATGTAAAAGAATGAAGTGGGATCTTTATTTCATACCAAATACAAAAATTAACACAAGAGAGATCAAAGACTTAAATGTAAGAGCTAAAATGATAAAAATCTAGAAGAAAACATAGGCATAAATCTTTGGGAACTTGCCATTGGTCCCCAACCTTTTTTCGTACCAAGACAATTTTTCCATGGACCAGGGAGGTGGGGGACGGTTTGGGGATGATTCAAGCACATTATATTCATCATGTGCTTTATTTCTATTATTATTATATTGTAATAGATAACAAAATAATTATACAACTCACCATAGGCTGGGGACCCTTGGATCAGGCCATGGTTTTTTACACATGACACCAAAACGTAAGTAACAAAAGGAAACATAGACTAATTTGACTTCATCAAAATTAAATACTTTTATGCTGCAAAGGACACCAGCAAGAAACCTATAGAATTGGAGAAAATATTTGCAAATAACATATTTAATATGGAATTTGTATCTAGAATATATATATAACTCTTACAACTCAATAATGAAAAGACAAATGACCTAATTTTAAAATGGGCAAAGGATCTGAACAGACATTTATATAAAGAAGATATACGAATGGCTAATAAACACATGAAAAGAAGATGTTCAACATCATCAGCTTTCAGGAAGATGCAAATCAAAACCACTATGAGATACCATTTCACACACACTAGGATGGCTAGAATCAAAAAGACAGATAATAACAGTGTTGGTGAGGGTGTGGAGAAATTGGAACCTTCATATATTTTTGGCTGGAATGTAAAATGGCGCAGTCATTTTGGAAAATAGTCTAGCAGTTTCTCTAAAGGCTAAACATAAAGTTACCATATGATCCAGCAATTCCTTTCTTAGGTATATAACACAAGAGAAATGAAAGTATATGTCCACATAAAAAACTTACATATAAATGTTCATAGAAGCATTATTCATAACATCTAAAAAGTAGAAATATCCCAAATGTCTATCAACTGATGAATAAATAAATGTGTTATTTTCATACAATGGAATATTACTCAGCAATAAAAAGGAAATACTGATGCATGCTACAACATGGATGAACCTTGAAAATATGTTAAGTGAAAGAAGCCAGTTACAAAGGACCACATATTAAATGATTTCATTTATTTGTAATATCCAGAATAGGCAAATCTATAGAGACAGAAAACAGATTACCAGTTGCCTAGGGCTGAGGTGGGAATAGTGGAAGAAAAATGGGAATGGCTGCTAACGGGTGCAGAGTTTCTTTTGAGGGTGATGAAGATGTTCTAAAATTGACAGTGGTGATGACTGCACAAATCTGTGGATATACTAAAGCCCACTGAATTTTACACTTTAAATGGGTGACTTACGTGGAACATGAATTATATCTTAGTAAAGCTGCTTAGTAAAAAGAAAAGAAAAAAGCAGAGGAGACATTTGTCACATCCAGGTAGAGCATTTAAGATCCAGCACATGCTTCTCTATGCTTTCTCTTTCTCTGCCAAGGAAGTCGTAGAAGCACATATTGATAGGAAGGTGTTATAAGATCAAAGCAGATGAAATATGGAGTGAACACATAGAAGAAAACTGTTCTGGAGACTCACTCAGACCCACAGCAGATTCTGAGTAAAAGAGAAATAAAAATTTTTTGTGTTTTAAAAATAAGAAACACCTCATTCAAATTTTAGTGTTGAAAGAGGATTTAAAGATAGTTCATCTAATGCAGAGTTTTTCAACCCCTTAGTATTACTGGCATTGGGGTTGGATAATTCTTTGTTGCGGAGGGCTGTCCTATGCATATTAATATGCTTAGTAGCATCCCTGGCCTCCCCAGTTGGGACAACCAAAAATTGCTAAATGTGTCCCTCACCAAGCCTGTGGAAAACCACTGATCCAGTCTAAACTTTCCCAAAGAGTGTTCCTTAGAACATTAGTTTTGTGCAATAATGCAAAAGAAAAGGGTTCTACAGTTTAGTAAGTTTGGAAAACAGCAAGCTAAATGAATTCTCCTTCCCACTTTCTACAGCCGTAGAAGTTCAGGAACAGAAAAGTGAGATGATTTGCCTTTGGTCACTCAATCAATAATCTAATCAGAGCTCTGAGTCTGATTAGGTTGGGTCTTCTCAAGCCTAGATCATTGATCTTTTTTGATGTTTTAGAAACTGAGCCTCCCACCTCTCAATGTGACATCAACCAAATAAGGCTTTGAGATTTGTTGACAGACTGTAAACTACTACTGGAAGGATTCTAGCATAGACTCTGCCAAGAGATCATCTCCCATTTTGAGATTTAGATGTAGCAGAGGGCTTGTCAAGGTGCATACGGCATGAGGACTATGGGTCATGACAGATGATCCAACAGCTGTCTCCCCTCCCTTCACTGTAGTTTAAGACTGAACATTTTCAGCTTCACCTGATTCTACTCCTTTAATTAAGTTCTAATAATGAAGGAATGAAGATACAGTGCGTGAATTTGCAGACAGGTCCCAAATCTAGCTCTGGTCAGATTGAACATATCAGTAAGCATCTGGAACTTACGAAAGAGTATGTTAAATAATCCTCAAGATCAAAAAGGGTGTACTGAAGATATGTTCTGATGTTTATTTAGCTGATGGGGCTTATACTCAAGGCTCAGCTGCATACCTTGAATATCACAGTGGGATAAAAACATTCACAGATTCTTTTAGAAAATTCAGGTTAAATATGAACATTAATGAAACAGGGAAATTACTTTATCAAATAATAAGTGATATCAAAAATTGGGGAAAGGGTTTAGGCTAACAAAACTTTTTAGAAATCCAAACAGGACTTTTAATGCATTTTTGTTTTTTACCATCTTGTAATACAGTTTGGACCTATTATGTCAAATAAACTTAGAATAATAATTTTGAAGGGCCATTCTTCACAACAGGTAAATAACACATTGCAGGGGCCAGGCCTCTCAAGGGCAAGAGTACGAATGGAGTTCCATATTCCATATGTTTAGCTATGTAAAAGTTATAAATCAAACTGTTAAATAAAATATGTTCTATTTTCCTACCTTGATAACTCTATCTTCCCAAAGACTGGAAGGCCATGTTTGAATGCGTAATTCTTGCACTTTATGGAGTTCTGCATGGCGAGAGCTGGACCCCAACCTGAGGATTCCCTCTTTTTTCCCTATCCCTGACTCTGAATGAGAGGAGCCTCTCATGCATGCTTGTGGATGCCCCAGTTCACATATCCATGCCCTGGGCACCTCTGCATATAGGCTTCTTTTGGCCACCCCTCAGGCTGACTACACACACTAGTGGTATGGTTTGCCCTCAGGATGGGTCTGGGGAAGAAGTCTAGGCAGCCCTGGAGGCGGGCTTGGGGCATTTGAGCTAGGAATTCTGAGGTAGTCCAAGGTATCCAGAGTGTGGTCTGGAAGGGGGCAATGTGGGTTCTGAGTGGTCACATTCCCTTGTCCCCGCAGTCTCCTCACCCTGCGATGAGGGGCACTGCCAGGGAGGGTCAGAGCAGGGCCTTCTAAAAGCCTAAAGGCAGTACTAGCAGGAGCCTAGATTCCGGAATGTGATAATTAGCATAAGACACAGAATCCTGGCCCATACCTCAGGCCTGCTTCAGCAGGAGGAAGGAGGCCAGCTCAAGCTTGTCCAGACAGGGAAGATAGATCATGTCTCACTTGCCCTGAAGGGTTCGCAGAAGTTTATCAATTCTTGGCAAAGCGGAACAGCTCAACCTGGGAGAGCCTGCCCAGATCTGAGTTCCAGTTTAGTTAATGATTTAAAGGGGCATTTACCTTTTTACTTTATGAACAAAATGTCTGGAAGATTCTGTTGTTACTTTTATCAGGGCCACCAAAATTTGTTTTTGCCCTCCTCGTTATGAACCCTGCTCCCTCACCCTCCACTGTTCTCACAGTGCCAGGGACCCCTCAGCCCTTGCTTGCCTTCTTTTCAGCCTGTTGTCCACGTTGATGACTTCAGCAATAATCCAGATAGGTACCCTCATCCCCTTGGTTTTTCATTTCCATTCCTGTCTTCCTAATCTCCACCCCTGAATGAAGTCCATCACGTCCTGTTTGTGCTCCCAAGCAGAAGGTATTGCTGGAGAAAACTGAAAAATCTGATTCAAGCCAATATCAGCTAAGTGGTCCCAGCTGAGCCCTCACTAATCCCGGGCAATTCTCTAATTTTTCAAAATTGCCTTCCTACTACCGTCTCCACTGCTCCTTTTCTAAATCTTCCCTATTTCCCTCAGGCCTCAATCCCACCTCTGCAGATGACTTACCCCTCTTGCTTACTGGAAGAAATCAAGATTCTCCATCGTGGGTTTCCTTTTCCTGCTTTTTCTCTACTGAGAAACACTTAAAGATGACATCTCCTCTTCTGCTTCCATCTCATTTCAGAGGAAGAAGGTAACCTTATCCTTTCCAGTGTTTGTTTTCCTTTAGGTCCTGCATCCTGTGGACTCCTGTTCCCTGTAAACATTGCATCATGCATGGTTCCTGCTCTGTTCCGCATCTTCAGTTTCTTATAATGCTGGTTTTGGTACTTATTCTTTACTACATCGACACAGCCAGTTTCTTAGCCCCTGTCCTACACCCCACCCCTCCCGTCTGTCAGCACCACCCTGGCTCACTTCTATCCCTATTGAGCCTAGATGCCATTGTTCATCACTCTGAACATTTTTTTCCTAGAATCATCAATCCCTCTGCCCCTTGGTCCTTCTGCCCCATCTTCTCAGCAAATCTCAAGTCTTAGATCAATCTACCACCCATTTTTTCAGCTCTTAATATTGGCAGCCCAAGTTATTAAAGAAAATCACACAATTGTGTAGACTAGTGCCCATACCAATTTTGGTCTCTAACCTCAATTAGACTCTCAGTGGGCAATAATCTTTATACTTCTCTTTTCTTGCTTAATCCTCTCTCCTACTTCCCTTGGTAATAATTCTAATCCTGTGACACTCTCAGTCCCTCCCCTCCCCTTCCCTGCGTTCACCAAACCTTGTGACATGCGCTATATTCCTCTATTTCCTTTCTCTTCTACCCCAATCCAATCAGCAACCACATCCTGTTGATCTTCCCTCCCAAACATCTCCTAAATCCACCCTCTCTCCTCTTCATTTGTCATTTTCTTTCTTTCTTTTTTTTCCCTCTTACGAAGTTGTGATTTGAATTTTGTCATTTTCTTGATTCAGGCCTTCACTGTCTCTGGCCTCATTCAACTGTTTCCTAAATGGTACTCCTCAATACCAACCTCATCTCTCTCCAATTCATCCTCCACAGCCCTCTCAGAGTGGTATTTGCTTAGGGAAGGGAAGTAGAGGTTGGGCTAGGGATGCGGGAGCCAGAGGAAGGAAGAGACAAAAGAGAGGAAGACTCAACATTTGAAAGCCAAAGAGGGACACTGAGAGGAGAATAGAAGTGTCAGCCATTTAAACCCCCTCTTCTCTCTCTTCATAAAATCGTCAGTCAAATCTACATTGCTTACCTCTGTTTTGTGGAGCTGATTTGCTTTTGAGGAAACACAATAAAGTACCGAGTCCTGCTGTAGGGAAAAAGAAGATTCACATGAAGCCAGCTAATATCTGGCTTGCACGTTCAATTTATTCTTCATTCATTCATTCATTTTTTATTTAACAAATATTTATTGAGTAGCTATCAGGCATGTGCAAGGTGCTAGAGAGTGAACACTGATCAAGACAGGCACAGTCTTGCCTTAAAAGCATTTAGAGTACAGTGGGAGAGCAAACAACAACAAAAATAAAGTAAGTGCTGTGGGAGTGCATAGGAGGGCCACATCAAAGTCGGAGGTAGGAGGGAGGTCAAGCAGGACTTGGCAGGAAGGTGGTGTTTAACTGGAGATCAGAGGACTGTGCAGGAATCAGCCAGGTGTAGGGAAAAGTTGAAGAGAATCTTCTAGGAATGTGAGAAAGTCCAGAGGCAAGAGAGAGCAAGGAGAACTCATGGAACTGAAAGAAGAGAGGAAATTGTGGGAAATGAGGTGGGAGAGGTCATCTGTAGACAGATCTTAACTTGCAAGTCAAGGTAACAAGTTTAGACTTTATTCTAAAGGCAGTGGGAAGCTATAGATGGCTTTAAGCAGGTGAATGACCTGTTTGGATTTGTGAAAGAACATGTGACAGGATGATACGTGAAGTATTAATGGAATGTACTCTTTCCACTCATTTCTCTACCTACGCTCTGGGCTGCCAACCTGCACCTACCTCCCACCAACACACGAGCACATACACACACACTCATGCCCCTCAGTGGAGTGGAAAACAAATTAATTACTGTGGAGACAGTTTGCTGCTGAGAGAGACCTGGACTCTACGTTATGAAATTTAAACATGAAGAACTCTTCACTTTAACTCAGAGATGTAACTAAGGGGATAAAACCAATTCACACAAATGTGTAAATGTGAACTGATTTACTCCCTCTGCCGTGAGGGGAGAAGAAATGGCCTGATACAGAAGGGGATGTCCCAGGCAAAAGGAAAGGATGCTCCTGGGGTTGTGGGACATATGGCTGCCCCATATTCCCATATCCTCCACATATAGCAAGATGAAGCTACATGGGACCTGCACATGCACTCAGACAACCCATCACCACCCATGAGAGCCAGCAGGATCCAATATCCTGGATGGCACACTCAATGCCTGTGCTGACAGAATAGACAACAATGGCATTAGTAGCTTGGACCAGCATTAGGACCACCTCAATTAGATTCAGATTAGATGGACAGCACCCTCACAGTCACCCCCCAGTTAACAACATGTACCCAATCACACAAAAACCTCCATCTTTTCTTCCCCACTTCCCTTGGGTAGCCAGTCCCAGGAGCCCCAAGAGTAAGAGGTAAGAACAGGGAACGGAAGGTCTGAAATTGAATTCTGAACTGCAATATTTATGTATTCTCAGTTGACAGAATTATCACTGAATTCATTTGAGAGAATCTGGATTAAGTTGTCTGCTAGGAAGAAGGCTGGACGTTCAGATTCAGAAGTCAAATTTACTCCAGGAAAAATGTTCCATTATTGCATACCTGAGTGTTTGTGGACTCTTGTATCTGTGAGATTCCTTGCTCATTACAATCACATGCCTACTGCATGGGGAATGGTTTCAGAGGATGACTGGAAACAGAGGTTTAGGTGAGATGTGATGGTGGCAGAGGGGAAGGAGATAAGCAAAAAGGTAGGAGAGGTATTTAGGTGACAGGATCAAGAGTTTTGGTGACACAGTGGATATAAAGATGATGAAGAGAGAGCAGTAAGGGATGATAACACAAGTCATCAGCTGCAGCAATGAGTCCATGGTAGTGCTCACCACTTACCAGAGGAATTCAGGAAGAGTTACAGGTTTGAAGAGAAAATGAGTTTAGTTTGAGCCTGTGGAACCTGTAGGGTCTGAAGCTCAAGAGGACTTGGGCTAGAGAGAGATATTTGGGAGCACGTAGATGGTGTCATAGATGCCTGGGAAAGAGAAATTACCAAGAGTGGGGGCTAGGCGAGGTGGCTCATACCTATAATCTCAGCAATTTGGGAGGCTGAGGAGGAAGGATCACTTAAGCCAAGGAGTTTGAGACCAGTCTGGACAACAGGGATAGACCCTGTCTCTAAGAGGCAAAGAAAAGTGTGTGTGTGGGGGGAACATATCAAAATGTCAAATGTGCCACCAAAGGTCAAATAAGGAGAGAACTGAAAAGTGCCCCATGAATTTAGCTACACGGAGATCACGGGTTATTTTGGAGACAGCAATTTTGGAGAGTGAGTGGGAGGTGAGGAAGTTGATACAGTGAGTGGAGACTTTTCCAAGAAGTTTAGCTGGCAAGAGGAGAGAGAATGGTAGATGGAAGAGAATGTGGCTTTTTATAGTCTGAGAAGGAAGAAGCCAGTCGAGAGGAAGAGGTTGAATATCCAGATAGGAGTGAGAAAAAAATAACTGAGAGAGTAAGGTCAATAAGAAGTCAGGAGGAGGCTGGGCACGGTGGCTCACACCTGTAATCCTAGTACTTTAGGAGGCCACGGTGGGAGGACTGCTTGAGGCCAGGAGTTCAAGACCAGCCTGAGCAACATAGTGAGACCTCATCTCTACAGAAAATAAAAATGAAAAAATTAGCCAGGTGTGGTGGTGCACACCTGTAGTCCTAGCTACTTGGGAGGTTGAGGCACTTAAACCCAGGAGCTGGAGGCTGCAGTGAGCTATGGTCACACCGCTGTACTCCAGCCTGGGCAACAGAGTGAGATCCTGTCTCTAAAAAAAATTAAATAAATAAGAGTCAGGAGGAGATGGGATCCAGAGCACCTAGCCAAGAGACTGGCCTTAGATGGGGAGGAGAAGCTCTCCTATCATAATAAGAGGCAAGGTTGAAAAGGTAAGTAAAAACACAAGTAAGTTTATAGGTTGTTGTGGAAAACAAACTGCTCACATCAAATCTCATAACATCCATTTCCTCCCTTGCTATGTGTGTGTGGGGGGGGAATCACCTACGGAGAATGAGAAGGGTAGAGAGGCCAAGACCATGGAGGTTTGGAAAGAGAGGAGAATTCTTGAAATAGCCCCTCTGGAGATTGAGAAAGAGATCAAGCCAGGGGAATATGGTACCACGGCAGGCAGCACTGAGATCTCACTTGAGGTTGCTGAGCATGAATTTAAGGTAGCCCCAATTTGTGTGAGTGTGTGATTTTTTCCGGCAGTGTCTACCAGCCCAGGTAAAGAAATGGTCAAGGCAGACAGTTGGATTCAAGGTACACACTCCAAGTTCTGTCAGGCAGATAACACAGAAGAATAACGGAGTTGTGAACACTGGTCAGACGCAAATGTTAAGAGCCATGGAATCCTTTCTGAGTAGAGAAGGAAGAGGGGACAGCAAGTGGATGATAGATAAGGAGAAAGAAGAAAGCAGAAAGACTGGAGATCTTAATAAGTTTGTAAAATAGATATAGTGAATATAACCAAATGAGGAGAACTAGAGGAATAGAAAGTCACAGGTTCAGAGGTGCTGTGGTTTCTTGATGACAAGTCTGGAAGTGTCCATGGGATTGAGTGATTGAAGCAGAATGGAGAAGGTGATTGGAGATGGAATCAAGAAACTGAGAGGTCAAAGTATGCCTCGTGGACATATCTAATGTGCCAGATTGTTGGCAGAACTTAGAATGAAAAGGAATACTGTGGGCCCAATGCCAATGTCTTCAAAAATTAAGGGACATGATGAGGCAGACAGTAGATGACAGCTGAAGTAGGGAGTATGGCATAATGGCTCTATAGCCTGGGCCTCAGAGAGTGGAGAACTGAGACGCATGGAAAGGACAGTGTGTGACAGAAAGAACCTGACCCAGCAGCCTCCACCTGTGAGGGCTGCAGAGGAAGCAGTGCACTTGGGAAAAGCTAGGTTTCTTAGGGCTAGCTAGAAAGCTAAAGAATGCTCAGTGAAGAGTCTGGGTGTATCAGGAGTTTGTCGATGATGGAATGGGATTCCTGAGGTCATGGAGGGAAAGTTAGGGAGGAAAGGGAATGTAAAAGGTATAGGAAGAAACCAAACTGTTTTTCCTATTCTCATACACTCAACCAACAATGCTAGTCACCAAAAAATGTGGAGTATTTCTCCCACCACTAACCAATTCTCCAGTGCACACCAACTGGGTGTCCTATAATTTAATTTAGTTGTGATATTATCTACCTAGAGAGGGCATCAGATACCTCAGGTTGAGGGCCTAATCCCACAAAATTGCCTCCATTTCAGATGTCAATCCCAAGTATTAGGTCATTAAATATGAAATGTCCAATTTCGAATCAAAAGTGTAGTTTATTATATCTCAAACAAGAAGCAGTACAATTAATCAAAGTATGAACCCAAACTATTGACACAGTTCTGCCATCTTAACAGTAGCTTGTTTATGCCAGCAGTGAAGAAGCCTGGAGAGTAGGTAGCGATGAAATTGTGAAAGGCGTTTTCCACAGCTTGTTGAGAAATGTATATTTTTCCTTGCAAGAAGTAGTCCACAGCCTGGAAGAAGTGTTAGTCAGTTTGTGCAAGTCTGGTGAATACGGTGGATGACAGAGAGTTTCCAAGTCCAGCCTCTGTAGTTTGAGCAGTGTTGTTTGTGTGACATGTGGTTGAGCCTTGCCTTGCAAGAGGATTGGCCCATCTCTGTTGACCAATCTCAGCTAATAGTAGGTTGTAGGTTGTCACCTATACTTCTAGCTGACTGGCTATAAATTGCAGGTACCCATGAGGATTCTGCTCCTCAGGTTCCATTAATTTGCCAGAGCAGCTCACAGAACTCAGGGAAACACTTTACTTACCTTTACTCATTTATTACAAAGGATGTCACAAAGGATACAGATGAACTGCCAGATGGAAGAGATGCTGGCCTGCAGCTCTGGATGGTGTGGTTCCTGAGGTCAACTGTCCCCAACCTTTTCTGCACCAGGGATGGGTTTCATGGAAGACAATTTTTCCATGGACCAGGGGTCGGGGTGGGGGTGGGAGTGTGGTGGAACTCTGTGGCCTGGCCCACGGCCTGGGGGTTGGGGACCACAGTCTGAGATGGATGCAGGCTGGTGGCTGGGTGATACTCAATATCCCAGCTTCCTTCACTCCCTCATATGTCATACTATCTCAATGCCTGTCTGCCTGTTCATTTTGGGCTTGATTTTGTCTCTACACTTGGAGCCCAGGAAAAAGCATCCTGTAGCCTTAGAGCACTAGGAGTTGCTTTCGGAAAGGCAGATAGCCTACCACAAGATTAGCTAATTTCAACCCACACTAATTATCAAAGGTACTCGTTCAAGGAAAGATGTGGTATTGAGAGTAATTTCATGGAATGACTACTTTTGTTTAAAAAAAAGGAGACAGAGAATTAAAAAATTCTTAGGGTGGGCATGGTGGCTCACACTTGTAATCCCAGCACTTAGGGAGGCTGAGGTGGGAGCATTTCTTGAGGCCAGGAGTTTGAGACCAGGCTGGGTAACACAGCAAGACCCTATCTCTACAAAAAATAAAAATAAAAAAAATTAGCTGGGTGTGGTGGCATGCACCTGTAGTCCCAGCTACCCAGGAGGCTGAGGTGGGAGGATCGCCCAGGAGTTCAAGGGTGCAGTGAGTAATGACCGCACCACTGCACTACAGCCTGGGCAAGAGTGAGACCCTGTCTCTGTCTAAAAAAAAAACTCTCTGATACATTGAAAATTGATTTTTTCTTAAATATGAACCAACATCTGCTTAGTTTTTTATTTTAACCTCAGGTTGGTTTATTTATGGGCTACATTTATTTTTACTCCCCATGGTGATTTTTTTTGTTACTGCTGTTTAAAAGACACAGGTCACCTTTTAACTTCTGTCCAGTTCATTACACATGAACAATTTAGTGTTCTTTGGAGCATTCTTGAGCCCTTGAAATGCCACACATTGTAGAGGCCAGCTTTCTTACGCTCTCTCTGTCAGCAGATTTTGTTGAGAACATCTTGCTGGTAGACCCCGTTTTATTGTTTAATGAAGAGATTCAATGAACCCCTGAAGGCTAAGGTTTAAAAAAATCCCTATTGGGGCTTTGATGTAAAGTACAAAAGGTCTTCTCTCTAAGTCTGTTCTATTCCTTTTCTGTTACATTACTAATTCAACCATAAATTGCACCTTTTTAATGCAGTGTTACCTTCATGCTAACTTCCCAGGCTTCAGTGTAGCATCTGGTGACACAGGGATCACTTTACAGCAGCTTCACTGCATCAGCTGACAAGAGAGTCAGTAAATATCATTGTTATAGATCTTAAATGAATCCAATACTTACAGCGAACCAGGTGGCCTGGAGTTCGGCTGTATTAGATGTCCAGTATGATGATGCAAATGACTGTGCTTACGTGGCAGTCTGCGTGACTTAGGAACACTGCTGACATTATCTTTAAGATACAGAAAAGACAGCTGGCATGAGAGAGATGCTACTAAAGGATTAATTCCTTCATTCACTAATACCAATTTGTCATTAATTAATTGTATTCCCATATAACTGATCAAATCTATTTGGGAAAAAATAAGTGTCAGACATCATACCTTAGGTTCTGTTTCTTAACTAAAAAAGGAAGGGTGAGTTGGGGGAGGGCTGCTGTTGATGGCAGTTTGATGCTGCTGGAGTCTGCCTGCTTCTAGTGTTTTCTGGCATTTTTTCATCTGTGCTGCCATCTAAAGAGGAGAATTAGAAACACAAAAATAAACCGGAAGTCTTAAAATGGAGTCAGGGGAAAATGGACATTGTATATTTATTTGTAAAAAATGGTAAGAAACATCACAGATTTGGTGGTTATAATTTTATGCTTTTCTCTTCTCTCTCCGTTCTTCCCAGATACAAAACAGGACTTGGATATCTGTTTATTGGTTTTTATGACAACATTCCAGGCATTGCTGGGAAGCCATTTCCTGGATTCCAACTTACCTCTTGTTACATATTAAAATCCAATTGCATAAACTTTCCGGGATCTCAAAATTGTCAGGATATGGGCTCATTTTTCCATTATTAAAACATTGCCAGTAATGTTCACATTCTCAGTCCTGCAGGATCTGGAGATGAAATGGTGGCTTTTTATGTGAATTAACAAGAGAAAGAAGTCCTTTCAACACAGTGGGGCAGTTTTCTGAAGTCTGTGTGTTCCATAGAACTTACTAGTTCTGTAGGATGTTCACAGGTGAAATGCTGGTCAAATAAATTTGGGGGCTGCAATAGGTAAAACAATGTTAAACAGTTTTCTTTATAGCATTTAATTTACCAATGTGCACTGTGAACTTGCAAGAGAGGAAAATGCTTGGCAAGCTTTCCCAAACTGATTTGACCTTGAAATCCTGGGCTTTTCATAGAACTGGGGTTGTGTGGCGCATACTTCAGGAAATGTTACAACAGGGAAAGGAAGTTGGCCTGCTGCATGCACACGGTGCACAAACATACCAGTCCTCTCCTGTCCGTCCCTCCTCCTTCTCTCTAAATATTTTCGAAGCTTTGTTTTGGTTCGAGTAGAGATTGAGGAATTTAACTACTTTTTTTTTTTGCTAGCAAGAATGTAATAGAGGTGGGATTTGTTTGACAGTTGCCACTTCCAAGTAAAACAAAATAAGTTTACCTATTTACCTTAGGCCAGATTTTCTCTCTTAGCTTCCATGTCAAGTAGCACTTAGTAAGATGGTCTTTTTACTTAGCATGCATTTAGTGTAGTGTGTTCTAACGCTATATAAGGTACTGCTGAAAGGGGAGAAAAGAGCTGAGTAAAACACAATCTTTGCCTTTATCAAATCATTAAGTGGGAAGAGTGATAAGTTTATATACAAATTACCAAAAGATTCCTTATATAGATAAATAATGGTCCTACCAGATACATTCATCATAACTGAAATAATAGGGTTTAGTTTCTGTGGGGTAAGGCAATGTTCATCCATGGAATAAGAAAAGAATATCCTTATGAAATTCTTACAGCATCCATCATTACAACATTTCACTACCTATCTACCTATCTGCTGATTGAGATGGGGTCCCACTATGTTGCCCAGGCTGGTCTTGAACTCCTGCCTTCAAGCAGTCCTCCTGCCTCAGCTTCCCAAAGTGCTAGGATTATAGGCGTGAGCCACTGAGCCCAGCCCACCTTATTTAAAAAAAATTAAAATGT
Source organism: Indri indri (assembly GCA_004363605.1). NCBI lineage: Eukaryota > Metazoa > Chordata > Mammalia > Primates > Indriidae > Indri > Indri indri. Next base: position 14,234 of record RJWJ010019218.1, on the reverse strand, counting down.
CAATGGCCGTGAATATTTGTCTGTATTAATTCTAGAACTGATATTCTTGATGAAACTAAGTAAACAATATTAATGCTTCTCTTTTGATAATTTTTCTGCATTTTTGGAAAAGGAATATATCATGCCTTTGACTCAAAAAGTAATGTCTCTGTTTAGGTATTAATAAGGATAATGATAAAACATCATCCCTTACAAGGGATACAAATTACTTTCATTTTATGGAAGCAACTGGGACTGAGAGAAGTTAGTTTGTCTAATATCTTATTAGTTTGTCTAATATCTTGTAATATCTTGTAAGTTAATTTGTCTAATATCTTGTAAAGGGACTGATTCAAATTCAGTCCTATCTGGCCCCAAATCCTTATTATTTGTTTCTCTTATGGTGGGGCAGAGTAATTTTAGAAAATGTCTGCATACACCCTGATTCCTAAAACCTAAAAATATGATTTGCCAAAGTGAAGTGGAAAAACAGTTTTCCTGGAATTTAGAGAATTACACACACACATATGTAAAGGAAACTGTAAGTTTTACAAGAGCACAAACCTCAGGACCGTATCTGTTCTCTTTACCATACTAAACCCAGTGCTTAGCACATGACTGACATATAGATTTGCCTCAATTAAGATTTGATCAATGAAGTACAGATGAATGATAATGTTTGGGATTAGGTGACAGGCACACATGAACTTCCAATATCTTATTGTTACTTTTTGCAAGATAATTCAGTTTTGAATCTGTAAAGGGGCAATAAGATAAAGGTTAATGTAAGCCTTTTGAAAGCAAGTCTTCTCTCTCTTCATGACATGATCTGAACCTGGTCGAGGGCAGTTTCCACATTTGCAAATGTATTTTCTAGATAAATCTGAATAATTAAATAATCACATTGTGAATCAATCTGTGAACGATTGAAAGCCTTCCCCTGCACAGTTGTTTGGTCATTCCCCTACAAATTCCCTAAAAATGGCTAAAAAAAATTAGGCTTGAAATAAAACTAGACTTGAAGGAAAGAACTAAATATTTTTTATATTTTTATTCCTAGCACCCAGCTTTATAGTAGATATACAACACATGTTGAAAAAGAAGGAAGAAGAAATAAAGGGTAGAAAAAAGGAAGAAAAATGAGTGTTAGGAATCTTGGATTTTAGTCTTGGGTTGGCTATGTGAACTTGGGCCAATCATTTCTCCATTTCGTTCCTCAGTTTCCTTATTTGGAAGCCAGAGATGTTGACCTAGTTGACCACCAAGCTGCCTCCAGATTCTAATTTCCTGTGGATGAGACTAGGGTCATTCTTGGTATAAACAAGTCTATGCTTCCTTATATCCACTAGGGGGTACTGTAGTACTTACTAGTGCCCTGGCCTCCGTCTTCCAATTTATCCCATTCTGTTGACAGAGTTTTTTCCTGAATTTATTCCACTGAAAAACACTCCTTACCTTTAACTTTCAAACTCAAATTTACACTGCAAAGTATAAGATTTAATTTGGTAATGGAAGCTGGATAAACCTAGGAAGAATTTAGCTCAATGATTTGTATGACTAAATAGGCAAATTAGAATCACAGCTGGGCATGATGGCTCAGGCCTGTGCACTCTGGGAGGCTGAGGTGGGAGGATCGCTTGAGGCCAGGAGTTTGAGACCAGCCTGAGCAAGAGCGAGACCCTGTTTCAACTGAAAATAGAAAAATTAGCCTGGCGCAGTGGCGCAGGAGACTGAGGCAGGAAGATCACTTGAGCCTAATGTTAGGGCCTAGGGACCATAGGCAGCAAATAACCAGCCATTAGCTTCTGTATTATGCTTGCTTGCTTAGGAGAGTGGAAAATTTTCAGCTGATCCTTATCTGACTCCGAACGTGCCATCTCACTTCTGTTAGTCTGCTTAAGAAAATAAGGAGGAAGGCGGTGCATTACACACAGCTGTCCACAAAATAAAATAGCAGCTAGGCCAGAGGGTCGAAATGCCCTGGAGCACTGAGACACCCAACAGTGCCTCATGCACCCAGATAGCAAGGAGTGGAATGCGCTCTGGCTTAAATAACGGGATGTAGAATGTATTTTAACCAAGATTAATGTTGTCATATTTGCTTCAGAGTTAAATTGTAGCTGTAACCTGTGACTCCTATGATACCCACCTAAAAGCTATAGAAAATTCCCAAGATAAGAATGTATCGTGGCTGAGACTAACGTTTTTTTGGCTTCTGTAACCGAGCTTGCTTAACCCAGTAAATTTCCACTGTGTGGTTTGTGCCTATAAAAGAGCCCTGCTCCCCTGGGTTGGGACTGCTCTCTGTGCAGCTGCCTCACAGCGGTGCAGAGGGTAGTCGCTGGCCAGCTAATAAAGACTCACAATTTGGCTCAGTTTTGGTCTTAGGTGGTCTTTTCTCGCACTCCAGACCATAACACCTAGGAGTTCAAGGTTGCAGTGAGTTATGATGATGCACTACACTCTACCCAGGGTGACAGAGTGAGACTGTCTCAAAAAGAAAAACAAAATCAGAGCTAATTACACAGTAAAGTTACGAGATGTTAAGATTTTGTTTAGGCCGAATGGAGGGCCTTGAAACTCTTTTAAAAGAAAATAAAGAGGAATAAATTCTAATTACCATAACGACAAAAGCATAAACTTATGAAGTGTGCCAAATCTTTGTGAAGACAACTATACAACTACCCAAGAGTATAAAATAAGGCTTAAATAAATATAGATATACCATGTTCTTGGAAAAGAAGACTCAGCATTGTAAAAATTTAAAATTATTCTCCAAATATATTCATAAATATAACATGATTCCAATCAAAATCCAAATGGGAAACTTTACAAAAGAAATTCATTGAGAAAAATTAAACTGAAAAGAGTCAAGAAAAAAAGATTAAACTTTTTTTTTTTTTTTTTTTTTTTTTTTGAGACAGAGTCTGGCTTTGTTGCCCTGGCTAGAGTGCCGTGGCGTCAGCCTAGCTCACAGCAACCTCAAACTCCTGGGCTCAAGCGATCCTCCTGCCTCAGCCTCCCGAGTAGCTGGGACTATAGGCATGTGCCACCATGCCCAGCTAATTTTCTCTCTCTCTCTATATATTTTTAATTGTCCAGATAATTTCTTTCTATTTTTTTTTTAGTAGAGACGGGGTCTCGCTCTTGCTCAGGCTAGTCTCGAACTCCTGACTTTGAGTGATCCATCTGCCTCGGCCTCCCAGAGTGCTAGGATTACAGGCGTGAGCCACCGCACCCAGCCAAGATTTAACTTTTTGACAGGAAAGGGGTAGGTAGTTCAAATGAACTACCATATCCTAAAAGAAATGATAAAACAGCTGAGATTAAAACAGTGTCATTCTGGCAACGAAGTAAACAAACAGACCAATAAAATAGAAGAGCAAGTCCAGAAACAAACCCAAGCATGGAGCTCTGGATGTATGCATGGAGGGGTGTGTATTTTGGTTACTTAGCATCTCAACACTTTTTCCAGTATGGAAACTGAAAAAGAGCAGATCTTTCCTGTTCTAGACAGTAACACAGGACCTGGGGAAATGACTTAACTTCTCCAAGCCTCATTTTAGTCATCTGTATAATGAGGCCAATAGCATTTATCATGAAGTGTTTTGTGAGAATCAAAAGAAATAGTATCTGTAAAGTGCCTACCACAGTGAGCAGAGAGTAGATGCTCAGTAAGTGGCAACTGTCACTATTATTAAAGTGTCTGGCCAGGCATAGTGGCTCACACCTATAATCCCAGCAATTTGAGAGCCTGAGGAGGGAAGATCGCTTGAGGCCAGGAGTTCGAGGCTGCAGTGAGCTATGATCATGTCACTGCCCTCCAGCCTGGGCAACAGAGTGAAACCCTGTCTCAAAAAAAAAAAAAAAAAAAAAAAGTGTCTAAGATGACACAGCTTGTAGTGGTGGAAGCAGATCTAGAGCACAGATTTCCTAATGAACAGTTCCTCCATATTAGGTTATTTCTTTTGAGTAACTGGCTTTTTATAAATGCCAGTTGAAATGAGGAAAAAAAGAAACACCTGAACGGGAATTAACTGACAACTGGCAAGAAGTGGTTTCATCTGAAAAAGATTTGTGTGTAGATATGATATCAAAACTTCAATCTAGATTGATCTAATGGTATCAATCTAGTTTCTCACCTAGCAGACATGGCCTGACTGTATCCTTCCCCACATCCACATGTGGTTCTATGAGGGCTGGTTTAAATAAAAGAAAGTTGCTTTGGGAGACTTTCTGTTTTTTAATCTGTAACAAGAGGCCCCATATGTAACACAACTAACTATAGATGGTAATCTGATTTTACCAAGGTCACTCTGCTATATAGAGGCAGAAGTAGGATTAGAAACTATATTTCCAGGTCTGTATGTTTGGTTTCAGTGAATGTATTTTTAGAAGTTTATGCATCGGGGAAGATGATTTCCACTACAAAGAGTACAATGTACTATATTGTCCTTCTAAGAATCAACAATAAGACATGTTCAATTTATCATCACATGGACTATTGCCTTTCCTTCTTTTTCCTTTCTCTTTTTTTCTGAGACATCAGTTGTAGCAGGTACCTTTTGCCAGATGCTCCTGGCATGTTAAAGTTCTTATCATCTGATTTGAGGAAGATCTGTGGGGCTTTAAACATATACCATACCCAATGTATGTATTTATTGGCATTATTCGACTTGTTCTCTACTTTCAGAAGCCTCTCTACTTTTATCTTCTTCCTCAGTAATTTCGGAAACCTTTCATAGGAAGGGCAAAAAGAATAGGAAGTCTTTATTCTCTGTACTTCTCAGGTAGAAGTGAGGGAGAATATAAGGGGGAATTGATGAATGGAAATGTTAAGACTAAAGGACTTTACCCCAGTCACTCTGCTACTACACCAATGAAAAAAATCAATTTCTTTTAATAAACACCTAACACTGTGCTAGATGCTGAGGATACAAAGATGAGTTAGACATTGTATCAGTTCAGTGTACCTGCCCTTAGCACACAGTTTAGTAGGTTAGGTAGATGGATATCAAAATGATTATAATAAAAAGCCAGAACATAACTGCTAAATGGGTAAAAATGAAATGCTTTGGCAAGCAGAAGCTCTAACGAGAAGAGACAGGCTTTCAGAGAGAAAGCGGAATGTGATTGGGGGCTTGGGGGATCTTACTTCAGCACACTGAGAATCAGAGTTCAAGATCCGCCACTCCAGATTTTAGATTAACAATTCTGCACCACTTTTAGTTATACTCTCTTTTCCTTTGTGCCAGAATCCCGACATTCTCAAACCAAGCCAAAAATCAGACCAGAACTTCAAGAATCAGTCATCTTTTCCTAATCCCCACATGCTGAAACTGGGCAATATTTGGCTTGTGGGGTCCCCCCCTTAGCATTCTCAATCCTTTCCTAGAACTTGTGCTCAACTTTAAAGAAAGACAGTAGGCAAGGATATCAGGAATACAAAAAAGAAAAGAGGAAACCTATAATCACTTAGAAAGAAAAGGAAAATGAGTAAATATGGGTTAACTGTACCGAGTTAAGGAAATATATTGGTACAAGTTCTCCAGGCCTTCCTGTTTTGGGTGGAGATGAAATTACTTTTAAAGAGAATCTTAGCTGCAACTATGTTTGAGGCTGTTATCTGCTGGAGCAATAGTACCAAGGCTTGGGCAAGCTAGTCACTTACTAAATACTGGTTGAATTGAAGCATAAGTATAACAAAAGTCCTGAGGGCTATACATACTCAGTGCAAATTATTTAGAGTCTCCAACTGCTAAAATTTCATTACGAAAAAGAGAAGGAAACAGAGAGCAGATAGGGGCTTGGCTGCTGTTGTGGAAACAGGAAATTTGTGCCATATGAAGTAAGCTCTGGGCCAGGAGTTCTAGTAAGAACTGGGTGACCCTTGACAAGTCTTTGTATTCTCATTTTTAAAGTAAGAAGATTATGTAACATGGGCTCTAAATGCAACTTTTGGTCTAATATAGTAAGGAAAGCAAGGTCCAAAAGCTTATACTGTATAGATTTGAGCAGAGAAAGACAAGAAAGCAAGCCAATTATTGAAGGTAACAGGGAGCTTCCCTGCTACATTTCAAATAATCTTAAACTGAGACAGGATCCAAATGTGGATTCCTTTCTGTAGACTCCTGACTAGGAAGTAATTGCCACCACCTGTTTTTACTCATATCAGCATCTGTTATTGTGTAAAACAAGCATACTCCCTTTGCTACAATCCTCAGTTTCCCAATGACTTTCTTAATAACTCAGGAGAAACCAAGCACTCTTGCCAAGGACTTGGGTTCATCTAAATTGCTTCAATCCCAGCCTCCTACACTTCTTCCCAAGGTCAGCCAAGTCTCAGGCTTCTTTTTCAGTCCTCTCAATCTTCTATAAAAAAGGGGAAAATATTTTTATTATAATTTAAAAATAAATATAATTTTATAACTTTTACTGATTCTATCCTCTCTACATGGCAATGGAGGTAGGCATGGGGAACTGGCCAGGGATCTTTGTGCATATCTGCTCTTTTAAACGGTGTCCTCTACAGCTAGTGGAGCTCACTGGGCTTTGGGCTAGAAGTAACAGGGAACTGAGGCCTGGGCAATCACAACTGTTCCAAAAGGGGTGGGGCAATGGTTAGACCCTCTTAATATTTCAATCCGGGTAGAAATTAAGGGTCAATGGTCACATATCATCATAATCTTCTTATCTTATTTGAAGCATTGATGGAAAAGCTTTTCCCTCATGTTTTCTTTTTTTAATAGAAACAGATCAGAAGAGTTAGCAAGCATAATCTCAAGGAGGGATTTTTGACAAAAAGCCTTTAGATAAAAACATACTTATCAAAAAAATTTTCAACAAAGGGCCTTTAGACACTGTATAATTCTCTTTTCTTATAACAGATATTCAAGCTACTTCTTGGAAAGGTCTCAAATGTTCTTGCTTAAGAACAATGGACAATAGTCACAGTCTCCTGATTCCATTAGAAAAAATTGTGGTTTCAGGGTATCTTTGGTCATAGGGGATTTTTTTGGAGGTATCCTGAATAGGAGTTGACATAGAAACCTGTGTTTGTCCAATAGGGTTTTCATAGTAATTCTATAGAGTTTCTGGGTAGTTAGTAGCAACAGGCTTTGTTTTGGTAACTAATATAATTACAATAGACCTGGGATTCTAAAGGCAAAGTCACTCTATGTGGATGAGGTTCTCTTGTCAGGGTCAGAACTCAAATAGCCTCCACACCATATTAGAACTGCGCTAATATGGTATCCATCACCCACATGTGGCCATTTAGATTTAATAAAAGTAATAAAAATTTAAAATTCAGTTTCTGAATTTCAAGTACCGTATTTCAAGTGCTCAATAGCCACATGGTGCTAGTGGTTACTCACTGGATAGCGGTTATAGAACATTTCCATCATCATAGAAGTTCTGTTGCATAGCACTGACCTAGAAGAATCGTTTATCTGTAAATGTATTAATTACTAATTCAACTTGTAATTCATTTAGATTGAGATAACCTCCCTAAATTCGTTCAGCCCCACTAAAAAACAGAAACAAAGCAAATAATCCCCTCACCCAATGCTTAAAATGACTCTTTCATATTACATTTCATTCAGGGATTATAGTAATTGGGATAGTTTTCCTGTAAGTTGTTCAAAAGTTAAAACTATGTTCAAATGTAGCTCCAAGGAGCGGGAAGAAGAGGTCCTTAGTGAAGTTTGGAGAATGACCCAAATTAGACACATAATCCTCATTGTTCCAGAATTTGAAAAGACTCTTAAACAAAGGCTCCCCATATCTTGTATGAATTTAGGGAACCTAAGAAAGTCCTTTTGTCTTACTCCCTAAATACATCTTCTCTACCTACTCACTGTGATACATAAAATTCCTTCAATGGGGAAAAAAAAATTAACTAATTAGATATAAAACTTTAATACAGATAACCTTGAGAGAAACACATTAAGCTGTAAATTACTCATATCTACCCCTTTGCAATTTTTCACAGGAGATGGAAGAGAAAGTTCAAAGTTGCTGAATTTCTAGATTAAGGTGGAACTGGTTGGGGAAAGAAGGATCAGAAGGAGAAAAGTTTGGAGTAATAGATTTTACTGCTTAACTTTGTCAAAACTTGGCCTTTGGTATTTAGGACTATAAAGTGACAACTGAATCAACAGAACATCCAGCTCTGGTTTCCATTCACTTTGAAAGTGGGGTTCTCTTGGATCCTGAACAAATTTACTGATTACTTTCAGCATAAGAATGATCAACACTGGTTTAGGGTGGTATCTTAAAGACACACTTAACTTTTGGTGTCATTAAATTACAGAATTTCAGAGTCTGAGGAACTTTGGTAGCATTTTGTTTACTCCACTAAGCCAAGAATTTGCAAATTATCTTCTTCTAAACTGCAGAGGGCATTTCAGGGATATCCCAAAATTTAACCTAGATTTTCATTTCTAAATTGCAAAACCCACTAGATTAGATTGGAAGCTTCTGCCTGTTATCTCTGGTCTCCAGCACAGGGCAAAATACCTTACAACATTGTGGAGCTGCTGAGCTGCAGTCCCCTATTTTGGAGATGAAATGAAGCCTAGAAAAGGAAAATGATTTTCCCAAGGTCATGGAAAAGTAACAATAAGATAGCAGTAGGACAGTCTTCTGTGTATTCTTTTCACAGCACTCTGCTGATTTCTCACAACTGCTTTCTTTCTTAGAATACTTAGTTGTGGAGCCTGGTACGGCTTCCCACAGTTCAACTGGATGCAATTATTGTGTCTCTCTTTTATTTTTGTGTTTTTTATTCATTTCCTGTCTAGCAATGTGGAAAGCATCAAGTGAGAGTATTTTTCTTGTACCAAGCAAAGATAGTCTAGCATTAAAGTAAACATAGTAGGAAGAAATACAACAAATCAGCATATCTCTCCGGGTGGCAGAATTATAAACTACTTTTATTTTCTTCCTTATCTTTTTCTGTATTTTATAAATTTTTCTACAATGACCATTCCTTTTAAAAATTTTATTAATTTTTTCTCATGAATTACTTTATAATCAGAAAAAGGACATTATATGTATATAATAAAACATATACTATATATACTATATAAAACTATATAAAACATATACTATATATCTATCTGTCTACCTATCTATCTATCATCTTCTCTTATTTCTACTGTTTGAAAGAATCTTGTCTTCATTTACATCAAATGAAGCAGTGAGCTCCCATTAAACAGGGTGAAAGGCACATTAATGATCCTAAAGACATTTGGGACAGTCAAGGAGGATACTCATTTGTGTCACTCCACTTCCATATTTTCAGCTGAAAGAGACGACTGTTTAAAATGATTGCTGGTCTTGCAGCTAACACCAATTGAGCCCCGTTTTCATTTCTAGTCCGGTGTCTTTTGGCTCTCTGTTAATGTGCAGCCTTGTTTCATTCTCACCAACCTACTGATTTTCACACACACACACACACACACACACACACACGCACACACACACATATATATATAGATATAGATATATTAAACCCTCCTCACTTACCTTCATAATTCAAGACAATGAAGAAGTATAAACTATTAATCACTGAAGTAGACTTTTTACTTCACTTGGCAGGTAAAAGGTTATTAAGTTAATTTTCTTAAGATTGCAACTAAAATACCTTCTAAAACACATAACAAGAATAATCTTAGGCTTTTGTATATGAGATATAAAAATAAAAAATAAACCTCAGTAACTATTAATGATGTGTGTGTGTGTGTGTGTGTGTGTGTGTGTGAGAAAGAGAAAAGAATGGGTTTTACTCTTCTATAAGTCAGCTTGAGTATGTTTTGATGTGTTTTTCTCCATCCACTAAGAAAAAACATTCTAATGAAATCCCACGAAATTTAAATTCTGTGTCTCTTTCAAAACAGAGGAAATATAGAAAATTCGAATCTCTTAATTATTATCTGATGTATTTGTTTTCCCCCTTTCAGCTTCCTTTTTCTTTTCTGAACCCCAACCATTCTCACCATGTCAGTTCCCTACGTTGCTAATCAAAATTTAAAAACCCCAACTGCATCTTTTTTTGCTACTTTTCGGCTATGCCCAGATAGTAACCATTAAGCACCTAAGAAGCTGTGCCAATTTGCTCACTGACATTTTCTATTTAATAGTGTGGGTAACATATATTGCAAAAACATGCACATTTCTCCCAAGGGACCTAATAAAACAAAGCTATTTTTTTTAGAGTTTTAAAAAATGCAGGCATAAATATTTTTTCCTGAAGCTGGTTCTCATGCAAAACAGTGGCTCACTACTGAGCTGGGTATTTCTTGCTCATTTATATTTCAATTTTTTTTTTTGTCATCAAAACTGCTTTCCTTGGTATCTCACTCTCCAGGGCCATATGTGAAAATCAGAACCTATCCAAAACACGATGGAATAGGTTAGTTCAGTTAATGATTTCAATGGTTTCTTGTGGAAAATCCCTTCTGGAACCCCATCTTAGTAACTCGAAGAAGGGGGGTTTCAGGAGGAGAAAGGCAGCCCATGAAGGAGGTCTTTCCTCCCTCATCCTCCCTCCTTTTCTTGCTTCCCTTTGCCCCTTGCTCTCCAACTGTGTTGTCTCCCTTCCTCCTTCTCTCCCTTCTTTCTCTTCCTTCTCCCTCTCCTTTTTTTTTTTTAAATAAACCGTCCTCTCCTCCTCTCTCCCTGCCTGTTGTTGAACATAGTGATGTATCAAATGAATGGCTTTTTATTTTTTTATTTTTTGAGACAGAGTCTCACTCTGTTGCCTGGGCTAGAGTGCCGTGGCGTCAGCCTAGCTCACAGCAACCTCAAACTCCTGGGCTCAAGCGATCCTTCTGCCTCAGCCTCCCGAGTAGCTGGGACTACAGGTATGCATCACCATACCCGGCTAATTTTTTTCTGTATGTTTTCAGTTGTCCAGCTAATTTCTTTCTATTTTTAGTAGATACGGGGTCTCGTTCTTGCTCAGGCTGGCCTCGAACTCCTGAGCTCAAACAATCCACTCGCCTCGGCCTCCCAGAGTGCTAGGATTACAGGTGTGAGCCACCGTGCCCGGCCTGAATGGCTTTTTAATGCTCACTAAAATCCTAGTATGTAGACTTTGGGGATTATGCCATGAGACTGTGTGACGAACTACTGATATTTACTGCTGTTATTAATAACACATTATTACTACACTAAATTATAACAGTATCTTATTTTTGTACCATGATACTCATCTTATGAAAGACTGTTCCCATCTGATATCTATCTGGTTTGCTTCCCAGTGCCACTCTGTGAAGTAAGGGGGCAAGTGTTACTTTTCCTGTTTTTCAGATGAAGAAATAAGGGATCTAAGAGGTTGCTCTGCCTATCATAGCACAAGTAGCTAATAATAAGTTTGGAATTGGAACCCAGGAGTTCTGGTAGCTGAGTTCTTTTAGATAGTGTTGAAATGGGATCACCGTACCTTATTTTGTTACAAGTGGTATCTAATAAAAAAGTCCACATTCATGGGCAAACACAAATATAGATAAAGGAGGTGGTACCTAACCAGTAATTCTTTATATACTTGGCAGATGTGGTTGAGGTGGCTTTTGCTTATTCTTACTTCCAGGGCCTAAAGTACTCTTTGGTTACTTCCTCATTTGAATTTTAGAAGCAAGCCCAGGATTTAACAAGACATAAACATACACAGGATTTGGAACTCACTACAGAACAGTAATTTTTTAATAAATTTGTAACTTTGGGGGTTCTTTACATTTTAACTAGATTTTCAGAGTAAAGAGGGATTTATGAGGCAATGTCTGTGGGAGTGGAGGAGCACTGCACAATAAAGCACAATGAAGAGAACAGAGAGGTTAAGAAAAAAAGTGAGAAGTTAGTATTGGTTCCTCAGCAGCTTTGCCCAGTCATCTTGACCTTGCTATTGAACCTGGAATATTTTTGCTATTATCTCCTGCAAGGCTGGATCCAGGCAAGCTTGTGAAAGGAAGAATAAAGATGAACTTTCTGCAATTCCTCCAAGAGCCACCTCCCTTGCTTAATCTTAAATTGTTCATAGGTCCCTTATGTAATCTCCTAATCATCCCAAAGGGCTACCTACATTAGTAACTCTCTACCCATTCCATGTCCTAAAAGTATTCCAGGCTTTTCTGCCTCTTCTGCCCTGGTTTCATTGCCAGGGCACTCTGCTCTGGTCCAAGTGGTACCACTGTATGACTCTGATCTTATGTCAGGCGGCCATATTATCTTTTACCCTTACCAGTGATGACCTTGTGAGATAGCTTTTTGATGTCTTTTACTCTCTCTGTATGCCAGCAACTTGGTGTATAAAGGTTGAACTATTACCTGTAGGTGATAACTTCCAAATCTGAACATTTCTAAGTGGTATAACTATAGATATCTCAAAATCAACATGTTTGAAAACTGGACGTATGGTTTCGCCAAATGTGCTCTTCCTTTTGTGCTCTGCTAATTCATTTCTCAGTAGATTAGACTTGAAAACTTCTCAAATTTTATAATGCAAGCCCTAGTGTAAATTTCCCTCATACCTTCAGATCTCTCCAATTCCCTCAATCAGAATGAATCTCTCTCTGTCCTCTGTACCCTGGTGGCCTTTTGCTTGTATCTATAGTAGAGCACCTGGGATCCATCACCTTATATATACTGGTGGTCACTTCTGAGGATGTGTGTGCCTTTTCTCAAAGAACCTGCAAGTCTCATCCTATCTTTTTTCTGCTTTCCTATCTAGAGCCTAGCATAGCAGATGGGCATGGGGGTAGGGTATCAGAAACTATAGGAATTGAAGTCTCTGCTAAAGTATGCGCTTCAGTTTTAGCTAGGCTCTCAAATGTGTCTTTACTTAGTGTGTTTTCTCATTCTCCTCTGCAGCTATTCCAATCGTGAGTGCTCGGTTCCTCAGACACCCTGCGTTCCACCTCCCTTCTCACTCTCAGGAAATAGTCTTGCCTCCTACTTCAGTCAGAAAAATTGAGAATACCAAGGAAGAACTCCTTTCCAAGAGAGATCTTTCTTTACTTGACATGCATCCTGACTCCATTAGACCTGTTTCTCTTTCTTCATCTGTAGAACTGGAATAATATTAGTGCCTACCCTAAAGGGTTACTGTAAGGTTCAACTTACGTGTTGAGTAGAACACTGTGCACCGGTCACTAATCCAGGGGAACAACATTTTACTTAAATAGAGAAGAGGCAGAGCAAGATCATCTTCCACAGTGTGTGCCGTAGTCCCGGATGGCTAGTGCATTTCTCTCAGCAGCCCATGCAGAACAAGTTGCCTATGGGTATCCCTCTCATGTCACAGAGGAAAGACCCCTCCCTCTCATCCATGGAGTATGAAATACTGATAGCTGGGGTCATGTCTGAGGGCCATTGACACACATGCTTCAGCAGCAAACAGGCATACTCATGGAGTCTGCAACACGGCAAGGTATTCCTACACAAGGTGGTAAGCCTGGCACAGGCTGTGTGGGTGCTTCATCTCTTGGTAAGGAAGTATCCCAGACTCAAGGCCCAACCTTATGTGGCTGAGTGGGGGTCCAGAGAATGTGCACATGAGACTGCCTTTCCCATCACTATGCAAACCACTTAGCAGGATGCCTGGCATAGAGTAGGTCCTCAATGAATATTAGTTACTGTTATTACTAATAACTTTCTCTCTCACCAGCTACAACTTTCTCTCTCGCTTTCTTCTTTTTTTCCTTCCCAGTAGAAAAAGTCACCCCTTTTCACCCTTTTTACTCTGTGGCTAATTTTACCTCATGTTGATTTATCTGCCCTTCTCCCTTCTTCTCAGTTATCTAGTCTTTTCAAGCACTCTTCCATTTTATCCTTTATTTTTTTTATTTTTATTTATTTTTTATTCCAGGGTATTGTGACGGTACAAACACTGCAGTTACAGTTTATGTCTTTGCCTCACCCAAGTGCGGGTTAAAGGCATGCCCTTCCCCCCACCCCCTAGTGCTCCCCGTGTCCTTTAGTTGTTGATTTGCCCCCCATCCCCCTAATCCCTAGAGAGTATTTCTGCCATGTGATCAACCTAGTGCTGATCAGTTAGAATCAGTTCGATGGCGAATACAAGTGGATCCCATTCTTCTGCTCTTGTGGTGCTTCACTTTGGATAATGGGCTTAATTTTAATCCAGGAAAGTGTAAGAGGTGCTAGATCACTGTCGTTTCTTATGATTGAGTAATATTCCATTGTAAATATATACCAAATTTTATTAATCCACTCATGGATTGACGGGCACTTGG